>PVKP010035125.1:0-23596 GCA_004027715.1 Plecturocebus donacophilus | reverse complement strand
AAAAAAAGGGAATCAGATCATATCACTTCCCTACACTCGAAACCTGCTCAACAGACCCCTGCAGAAAAGATTCCCCAAGCACTTTATCTCGATGTGGCCCTGCCTCCCTCTTCCTTTCACTGTCATCTCCTGGGGGCCAGACACCAAGCTCTCCCCACTTCAAAGCCTTTGCCTTTGCCATTCTCTCTGTGTCTTGGTCCACTCAGATTGCCATAACAAAACACTAGACTGGGTAGCTCAAACACTAGACATTTATTTCTCATGGTTCTGGGGAATCCAAGAGTTAGTTTCCAGCAGATGTACACATACAGAGATTTACTCTAAGGAACTGACTCACATCATGATGGAAGCTGAGACATCCAGAACAAAGGTGCCAGCAGATTCAGTTTCTCATGAAGGAAGGCTCTCCTCCTGGGTAACAGACGAGTGCTCTCGCCAAGTGCTCTCATGGCAGAAAGACACACAGCCCTGGTCTCTTCTTTTTATAAAAATAAACCTTATAAAAAAGATCAGAGGGTCCCACTCTCATGAACTCAATTAAGCATAAACGCCTCCCAAAGGTCTCACCAACAAATACCATCACATCAGAGATCACAGCTTCAACGTATGAACTTGGGCAGGGGAGATACAAACATTCATACAGTGTATTGTTGGAGAACTGTCATGACACTCTGCCAACAATACACTTCTTTGACATCTCTGAAGTTTCTCACTTCAATTCAAGGCTCAGCTCTCTCAATCAGAAAATCAGAAATCAGGCGGACTACCCTAGGGTCCCTAATCGCCACACTCAACTTTTCATGTCATTCATCATTAGCTAACAGAAGAATGCACATTCACTTGTTTATGGGTTTTCTCTCTCTCTCTCTCTCTCTCTCTCTCTCTCATTTACGGTCCATGAAGCAAGGGACTTTGTATCCTAACACCCATGCATGCCTGGTACACTGTATACATTCAGCAATGGCAATGTGGAGCTTCATCTCAACTCTTGATCTGTCCGTGTGGGAGAGGAGTTTCTGGGGCTTTGTGTGGTTGTGGCGCTGCAGTGTGAAGGTGTGTGGTTGGTGACACCAGGCCAACCTCCTGCAGCTGCTTCCCAGCAGCCAGTGAGCTGATATTCAAGAAGAAAAAGGTGCATTCTTCAAACAAGATGCTGCTGGCCTCTCACAGGACTCATCACAGTTTTACCTCCATCCAAAAGCTGAATGCAATGGCTATTTCAGTAAGAAAAATGTGTCTGGCACCTCCCAGCTACAAATGGACCCAGGGCTTTGGGATATCTTGATATGTAGTCTCCTCTTCTAAATACCAGAAAGAGGCCATTGAGAAGGAATGGAATTTTAAATATTTTGTAGGAAGAGGCAAACACAAACTCATCTGGACCATTTCCCCTTGCATGCATTTCTCATTCAAAAGTGGCTTCCTGGCCTGGTGTGGTGGCTCACACCTGTAATTCCAACACTTTCGGAGGCTGAGGCGGGTAGATCATCTGAGGTCAAGAGTTCGAGACCAGCCTGACCAACATGGCGAAACACTGTCTCTACTAAAAATACAAAAAACCCCACAACATTGTCTGGTATGGTGGCGCATGCCCTGTAATCCCAGCTACTCGAGAGGCTGAGGCAGGAGAATCACTTGAACCTGGGAGGAGGAGGTTGTGGTGAGCCGAGATCTCGCCGTTGCACTCCACCCTGGGCAACAAGAGCGAAACCCCATCTCAAAAAAAAGTGGTTTCCCATCTTACACTGACACCAACATCATCCCTATGGCCCTGCTAGGCCCAGCACATCTGCATCCCCCCTCCAGGGCTCGTCTCTCTTCCCTCATCCCATCATGATTTTTGGAATATTGTCTCAAGAAACAGCTACAGAGCTGGCTTCCTCACCATCTTCTGGTCTTTGCTCAAATGTCACCTACTCTGTGGCCCTTTTCTCTGAGCTTTTCTCTATGATGCAAATTTCCCCCGGGCTACACCCCACCCCGCTGCACCTCCCGTCCTCATTCCCCTTCCCTGCTTTATTTCCCTTCACAGCACTTATTGCCATCTGACACATTACATCATTTCCCTCTTTGTTTTGCTTATTGTCTGGCTCCTTCCCTAGAATGTCGGCTCCATGAGGGCTGGGGCTTTGGTTAGGTTCACTATGCATGGTGCCTGGCCCCTGGGGAGTGCTCAACACAAATTTGTTGTGGTTGACTGAACTTGTAATTCACAGGATCTCTAGTTACAGAAGCGGACGACCTTACTAAAAGAGAAGGCAGAAAACAGAAAAGCAACAAAACCTGGTCCTGCTGGAGAAGGTATACATCATAAAGGCATATGGCAAAAGATCAATATTCATGCCTCAAAGAAGGGCCTCCACGACAAGCTACGGCAGGAAGGGAAAGGTAATTGTTAGCACTGAGACTTATTTACAGTCTCTGGCTGGGTGCTAACTCCTGTCCATTTCTTTTTTTTTTTTTTTTTTTTTTTTTGAGACGGAGTCTAACACTGCCGCCTGGGCTAGAGTGCAGTGGCACGATCTCGGCTCACTGCAACCTCCACCTTCTGGGTTCAAGCGATTCTCCTGCCTCAGCCTCCTAAGTAGCTGGGACTACAGGTGCCCGCCACCACATCCAGCTAATTTTTTGTATTTTTAGTAGAGACAGGGTTTCACCATGTTGGCCAGGCTGGTCTCGAACTTCTGACCTCGTGATTCGCCCGCCTTGGCCTCCCAAAGTGCTCGGATTACAGGCTTGAGCCTCGGCACCTGGCCACTCCTGTCCATTTCTTAGTAAGGATTGGGTAGAGCCTGCAGCAGCGAGGGGTCTGCGGGGACTTAGAAGTGAGCACATACGACTACGACAGGGCATGGCCTGCGGTGTGCCCAGCAGGTGCAGATGCAGCGAGGCAGAGGGCACCCTGGAACTGAGCCCACTCACCAATCACAGGACTGGGCCCCCGTGCTGATTGCAGAAGCCTGCCTGGCACAGCCAGGTCGACAGATGCAGACAAAAAGGGGCTGGCGCCCCCTGCTGGTCAACTCGGCTCTGCTTTGCCCAGCCCGCCAGAGGGGCCCAAGGGACCCGGGAGCAAAAGCAAGACTGGAGTCAGACCCTCCATCACCAGCTGCCTCCGTGGCCCTGGGTAGGGCACTTACTGTCTCTGAGCAACCGCTTTCTCCCCCTGGAAAGGAAGAACTTCTGCCTGTCATTCCTAAGTCCCGGGACTGCTGTCAGGGTACAATGAGGCAAATTATAGGCACACGCTATGAAAATAGAAGCTATTTTGGTTATGCTTAGCACAGCATTCTTAAATCAGAGCGAAAAGTGTCTGGGACATAAATCTGAAAACAAGGGCCGGGCGCGGTGGCTCACGTCTATAATCCCAGCACTTTGGGAGGCCGAGGCGGGTGGATCACGAGGTCAAGTGATCAAGACCATCCTGGTCAACATGGTGAAACCCCGTCTCTAATAAAATTACAAAAATTAGCTGGGCATGATGGCGCACGCCTGTAGTCCCAGCTACTCGGGAGGCTGAGGCAGGAGAATTGTTTGAACCCAGGAGGCGGAGGTTGCGGTGAGCCAAGATCGCGCCATTGCACTCCAGCTTGGGTAACAAGAGCGAAACTCCGTCTCAAAAAAAACAAAATCTGAAAACAATACATTTAAAGTAAAGCAAGGAGTGAATGGGTTAAAAGATGTGGTTGTCCGGGGCCTCTTCATTCCGTGGCGGAGGCTCTCTGGTGAGCATTAGCGTGGGATTCACACATCTGCAGGCGTGGGCCCACTCCATGCACAGCGCGCCACTATCCTAGGCCTGCTCCTCAACCCTCCTCTTCCAGTTTTCCTCCTTCCAGTCCCCTGAGCAAGTGGCCAAGCCATTTGCTACTGCCAATGAGTCCATATGTGCAGAAAGATAGTGATAGATAGGTAAGTAGGTAGGTAGATAGATTATTGTAGACGGATCGATAAATAGATACATACATGGATACACAGATGATAGAGAAATAGATGATAGATTTTTGGATAGGGTCTCACTCTGTTGCCCAGGTTAGAGTGCAGTGGTGCCATCATGGCTCACTGTGGCAGTCTCACCCTCCTGGGTTCAAGTGATCCGCCCATCTCAGCCTCCCAAACAGCTGGGACTAGAGGCGTGCACCACGACGCCTGGCTAATTCTTTTTTTGTGTATTTTTTGTAGAGATGGAGTTTCACCATGCTGCCCAGGCTGGTCTCAAACTGCTGAGCTCCTCCCTCGTCATTCTCCCAAAGTGCTGGGATTACAGGCATGAGTCACTGCACCCGACCAATAACAGATAATTGGTAAAGAGATCAATAAATAGATAATAAATAGATGACTGGTAGACAGAGATGATAGGTTCAATAGATAGAAGGATAATAGAGATAATACATGACAGATACATCACGAATGACCCAGTGGATGATATTTAATAGATAATTAATAGATACAGATAAAGAAATAGAGAGATAGATGATATCTAGATAGATAGGTGATTGATACAAAATAGGTCAACAGACATATTAATCAGTAGATGATGAATAAGAAGGAGGAGGAAAGGAAAGGAAGGGAAGGGAGGGAGGGAGGGAAGGAAAGGGAAGAGAGAAAGGGAAGAAGGAAGGAAGGAAGAGAAGGAAGGGAAGGAAGGAGGGAAGGAAAGGAAGGAGGGAAGGGAAGGAAGGAAGAGAAGGAAGGAAGGGAAGGAAGGAAGGGATGGAAGGGAAGGAAGGGATGGAAGGGAAGGAAGGAAGGAAGGAAGGAGAGAAGGAAGGGAGGGAAGGAGGAAAGGAGAGAGGAAGTGAGGGAGGGGGGAAGATAGGTATTTATCTAAACCAAGGTAACCTGGTGTACCAATGAAGCTCCACCCATCAGGGTTTCCCTTGATGTCTTTACGGCCCATCCTGAGTTCAGCTGTAATGCAGTCACTCCATTTTTGTCCACATTCACCATCCAAGATCCAAGTTTACTTTTTCTGCCTCCATCAGTGTAAGGGTTTCCCCTTCCAAATGTGGCTGCAGATGTGAGTTGAGGGAGTACCCTTGGTGCAACAGTGATGGGGCTCCGGAAGTCTGAGCTAGCTGCCAGTGTAGCTGGCTTGGTCCTCCAGGCCCTGCTGACATATTTGATGGTGGATGCCGGACCTTCTGACTTGCCTTGGCTACTGCGGGGCCCACCCAGCCTTAGAACCTGCTGAGCCTGTGCCGGGCAGTTCTGGAGGCATGTGGTCACCTGGTATCCCATGTCCAGATGCTTCCTCTCTCCCGTGGTCCAGCAGCAGCACACCTGGAGCTCTTTTCTGAAGAGTGTAAAACTTTCCACTGCAGATGGCATGGACTTGCTCCGGAACCCTAGGGGTCCTTCATGATTCCCCTGCAGAACTTTCTGTAAACTGCACATGGTGGCCTTTCCCCACCTCTGAGATCACGAGTAAGCTGAGGCATGCTGGATTATTCAGCCCAAGCAGAAGGGCTGTTTGCATTGCAGCCTGGATCTACTCCAGAGCCCTCCTCTGGGCCTTACAGGAGGCAGCCTTCCACGTAATCCAGTCTATGGGTAGGAAGAGTATTCCCAGATCTGGACTATGCCACCTCCAGAAACTATGAGACCTACCGGCATTGTGCTTCCTTATTCATGGTGGGAGGTGTCAGGTGCAATCATTTATCCTTTAAATGTATCCCCAGTGTCCCTTGGACCACCAGACTTGTACAACTGACGCAATGGGCCTCTGAAACTTGGGGGTTTGTCTCCCATGTACCTTTCCAGGGCCTTCAGGACACTTGCTGCATCTTGCTCATCCATCTGATATCTGATTGACATGAGGCATTGATACAGTGGACCCGGGTGCCATTTTGTAGGGTGTCCGGCAAGTCCAGTTCTCTTCAGACTATGTATCATATATGACAGAGGGCAGGAGAGTTAGCACCACCTGAGGGAAGACTAAATACATACTATTGCCTGGTCTAAGTGAATGCAAACAGTTTTTTTTTCTCCCTCTTTCAAGAGTGACGGCATAGAACACATTCACCAGAACAAAGATGAAGGCTACATGCATCTGTTACAGTAAAAATACCACACCAGGCCCAGCAGCTGCAATCTGGGCCCCTTCTGATGGAGTTTGCAGTAGTGCGCTATCATTATCCAGGGTCCAGTGGTTTCCACAGGGGCCAGGCTGGTGAATTAAACAGAGATGGGCTGGGGCCATCACATCTGTGTCCTGTGAGTCCTTAAGGGTGACACTAATCTCTAGCACTCTTGGGATGCACAATTGTCCTTCAGTTTTAGGGCCTTCCACTCAGCCTTCTATTACAACATCGCTTACCTCACAGACCAAATAATGCAGTGGTTATGGTGGTAGCAAGTATGCCCATTCCAGTTGTACACTTGGCAACTGTGGGAACAACCACCACCTAAGTCCACAGATACAGTGGACCCACTGTGGCTTGACCCAGGCCAAGATTGAATTAATTATCTTGCACCTATCTGTCCCCACCCTAACAGGGAGTCTATGATGAGGCTTTAAACCTCTGCATATCAATTCAGACCTAAATAGTCATTGAAATGTTTGGTCCCTATCTTAATTCTTTATTACGGTATAACAGATTACCCTAAAATTTAGTGGCTTAAAACTGCAATAAACATTTATTATCTCTCAGAGTTTCTGTGGGTCTGGAATTGGGGAGTGATTGACCTTCGAGGTTATGGCAGGTCTTTCATGAGGTCGCAGTCAAGATGTGGGTTGGAGCTACAGCCAACTGAAAGCTTGATGGGAACTGGACGATCCCATTCCATGACACATGGCTGTTGTTCACGGGTGCTGTTGCCAAGAAGCCTCAGTTCCTTGCTACTTGAACCTCTCCAAAGGTTGGTTTAAGGGTCCTCATGAAACAGCAGATGGCTTCTCCCAAATGCAGTGATGTTTAAGAGCAAGGCAGAAGCCACAGTGTATTTATGCCTTCGCTTCAGAAGTCATACTCCATTATTTGCACAATGTCCTGGTTGTTACAGGTCAGCCCCACTCGACCACACAGAGGCATGAACAGTAGGAGATGAGGTGCACTGGAACCCGTCTTGGGAGCCAGCTACCATGCCCCTTCCTCTTCCACCTGGTTACCCAAGCAAGTGGCCTTAGGTCCCTCTAGGGACGGATCAGCCAAGTCATTACTGTGACTGTTTGCTCTAATATAGTAAAGTTCTTTCTGCCAAAGATCCAGACCTCTCTTCAATCAATGGGCTCCAGGTTAGATTGGCTCAAGTTTAAAAACTGAGCAAAAGATTATAATTAGTTTATTGGGCAGCTGTACTCAGCTTCCTGAGCATCCACCCTTGATTTCTTCTAGTTGTATAAATTAAATAATATCCTCACTCATTTGCCATGTGTCTTACCCCTAGGGATATCACACTCTTAAACGTCTTCACCACTCCCTGTGGGTGAATCCTCCCTGACTGCCATCCTACTTTGATGCTCTTTCTCATAATGGCACCTGCCTGGCTTCTGGTGGTTGAGTGCTGCCCCCTGGCCTCTGTTATTTCAGTATCCTATCATATCAATTTATATCAATAAACCAAATTCTGCTGTGGCATCTTCTACTACAGCCCTGGGAGAGCCACCACTGAGCTTCTCACTGCTTCTAGCGCCCCTCTCATTTGTGCATTTCTTATTGCTTAGGACAGTGGAAGGTCCTCTGTGCCTTTGTGTGCAATAGAATCAATTGGTGAGGTTTCTAGCCTTTGAGTCTGTGAGTTCCAGATGCCCACTTCTCTGAGGCCTTCTTCTCTGTCTGCCATGGCAGTTCTGGCATTCCCGCCTCAGTTAGCATACCCGTGCTTTACCCAGCCTCTAAGAGCATCCCAGGAGTGTATCTCTTCCAGGGGTCTTGCCAGCATACTCAATTCTAAATCATCCTCAGCAGGATGCTCCCAAATTGATAAGTTCTCCCTTATCCAGCTTTATGTTTCACTCTCCTTGATCCAGCACCTGAGAAGCCAGTTCCTTCCATCTTCTGCCAGCCCACACTGGGTAAAGCCTCCAGCTCCTTCAACATAGGGTTGCATTGCTCCCTTATTCCGTTCACCAGCTGTGCCATGTTGTGACTTAACTCTACTTGTTGGCCTCTTGGCCAGGAAGGGAGGTAGGATTAGGGTCTCTGCATCACCTCCAAGGCAAAGGAAGGGGCTCCCCTTAACAGACAGATGAGACTACAAGAGTGCTATAGTTTGGGATGTTTGACCTTTCCAAACCTCAAGCTGATCTACAATGTTAATGGGAGGTGTTTGGGCCATGGGGGCAGATCACTTATGAATAGATTCCTGACCTCTCTGGGCTAGGAAGAAGTTATCGAGTTCTTGCTCTGGCACCTCCTCCAGCCCTCCTCCCTCGCCATGTGACCTTTGCACACACTGGTCCCCTTCACCTTCCACTGTGAGTGGAAGCAGCCTGAGGTCTCATCAGAAGCAGAGACTGCTGCCATGCTTTTGAACAGCATTAGTCGACATGTAATAAATATTACTGTAAAATAAATAATAAAAGGAATTACAATGGCTAAAATGCACACAGTAAAATATGCTAGAGATGTAAACATCAATAGACTTATATCCATTCATTGCAGTTAAAATTTACAAAAATTATCCCAGCATGAGCCAAATAGATCTCTTTTCTTTATCAATTACCCAGCCTCAGGTCTTCCTTTACAGCAACATAAATGGACTAAGACAAATCATGAAGATAAATGAGTGCTCCTGGGTCAATGTAAACATGAAAAGTAAAAGAAGCGTGAAAACCAAATGCTCTTTTTAGATCAAAACCATAATATCCAAAATAGAAACCAATCTCAAAAGAGAATTAATATGTTTAAGCTTATACAAACAGAAATCTAGATGCATAACAGAAAATTCAGGGTCCAGATTTGTTCTCAAAAATGTAGTAAAAAATTTTAATGAGGTCTACCTTAATTAAAGTCAAAATTCTAACTTTTTGAACTAAAAGCAGAACTACCATTTCACTCAGCAATCCCACTACTGGGTATCTACTCAGAGGAAAATAAGTCATTATAAGAAAAAAAAATACTTGCACACACATATTTATAGCAGCACAATTTGCAATTGCAAAAATGTGGAACCAGCCCAAATGCCCATCGATCAATGAGTGGATAAAGAAACTGTGGTATATGTATGTATTACAGAATACTGCTCAAGCATAAAAAGAGAAGAATTAATGGCATTCACAGCAACCTGAATAGGACTGGAGACTATTATTCTTTTTTTATTTTTATTTTTTTTTTTGAGACAGAGTTTCACTCTGGTTGCCCAGGCTGGAGTGCAATGGCACGATCTCGGCTCACTGCCACCTCTACCTCTCAGTTTCAAGCAATTCTCCTGCCTCAGTCTCCCGAGTAGCTGGGATTACAGGTATGCACCATCACGCCTGGGGCTAATTTTGTATTTTAGTAGAGGCAGGTTTTCTCCATGTTGGTCAGGCTGGTCTCCAACTACCGATCTCAGGTGATTTGCCTGCTTCTGCCTCCCAAAGTGCTGGGATTACAGGCGTGAGCCAACTGCGCCCAGCCTCCTGAAGACTATTATGCTAAGTGAAGTCACTGAGGAGTGGAAAACAAAACATCATATGTTCTCGCTCATAAGTGGGAGCTAAGCTGTGAGGACGAAAAGGCCTAAGAATGATACAGTGGACTTTGGGGACTCGGGGAAAGGGTGGGAAGGGGTTGAGGGATAAAAGACTACAAATTGGGTTCAATGTATATTGTTCAAGTATGGGTGCAGCAAAATCTCACAAATCACTGCTAAAGAACTTATTCATGTAGCCAAATACCACCTGTTCCCCCAAAACCTATGAAAATGAAAAAAAAACACTAAATTTCAAAACTTCTAGCTTTTTAGTGATACAGTACATAGCACAAAAGAAAACAGGTATAAAATTCAAGCTTTGGGCTGGGCATGCTGACTCACACCTGTAATCTCAGCACTTTGGGAGGCCGAGGCAGGCGGATCACTTGAGGGCCAGAGTTTGAGACCAACCTGGCCAACATGGTGAAACCCCATCTCTACTAAAAATACAAACATTAGCCGGGAGTGGTGGCACGTGCTTGTAATTCCAGCTACTCGAGAGGCTGAGGCAGGAGAATCACTTGAACCCGAGAGGCGGAGGTTGCAGTGAGCAGAGATCGCACCACTGCACTCCAGCCTGGGTGATACAGCAAGACTCTGTCTCAAAAATAAAATAAAAACAAAAATTCGAGCTTTGGTGACCTGGTGACTGACCAATGGTGTGCATTCACTTCCAAAAAAAGTGCTGAAGACTGGCAAGGAAGATAAATTCAGGAACCACGGCGAAAACAACATGAAATACTTTCATGGAAGTATGATAAGAGAAACCACTGGGTTTTTTTGTCAGTTAATCCTCAGGGAAAAAAAACTGTGGAACGAAGTTACCATTTTGTGAATTGAGATAGTAAATATTTCCATTTATTCATGCAATGAGCCTCTGGGCTTCCTGAAATTTTAACTAAGAACTCAAATATCCCAGAAATATTTTTTACTATGTCTGTAAACTCTAAGAAGAATCAGACAGTTTGGTGGACTTGAGCCTTTGTGTGGGGCCTATGGAAACATCTGGAATTCTTCACAGACGGCAAGAGAAAGACTGAGATGCAGTGTCTCAGATGAGATGAGACTTATGACGTCTCATGGCATCATGAGTGTTTAGATGGGTTATGAATATAACCCTTCATCAACAGGAGTCAACTTCCTTCCCAAGGGACTTCTGAGCCCCTTAACAATGATGGGAAACAATAAAGACACTTCTAAGTGCCCAGTGTTTTCTTTCAGGTCCCAGGAACCCTGTTGACCTAACCCAGCCAGGACCACTGTGTTGCAAGTGCATATCCTTGAATAAGTCAAGCTACCAAAGTCCCAGCTGATATAAAGTACCAGTATGTTGGTATAACAGAAATTTCCTTGGCCTAACAATAAATAAATAAATAAATAAATAAATAAATAAATAAATAAAATAGCTTTGGCCAGGTCCAGTGGCTTACACCTGTAATCCCAGCACTTTGGGAGGCGGAAGCAGGCAGATCACCTGAGGTCAGGAGTTCAAGACCAGCCCGGCCAACATGGCAAAACCCACCTCTACTAAAAATATAAAAATTAGCCAGGCATGCTGGCAGATGTCTGCAATCCCAGCTACTTGGGAGGCTGAGACAGGAGAATTGCTTGAACCCAGGAGGTGGAGGCTGCAATGAGCCAAGATCATGCCACGGCACTCCAGCCTGGGTGACAAAGCAAGACTCTGTCTGAAAAAAAAAAAAAAAATCCTGCCCAAATCTATTGAGTGAACTTACCTAAACTAACATTATATCTGAAAAATTGAAGTTTTTTTTTTTTTTTGTAAAAAGAATCTTAAATGGTTGTTTCTTATTTTAAAACTTATTTTACAACCTCTTCATGTGCAAATATTCTTATTCTTCCCAGAATCCAGTGAAACAGCAAGCAAAAACTGCCGCAATTCCTGTGGTGCTGTAGGGGAAAAGAAGGAAGCAACGTTTGAGCCTATAGTCACATCCCCTAGCAGGTGAAATTGTGTCTGGAACATGATTCAAACTATTGCAAGGAATTCCTCATAACGCCAGTGCTCACTTCACAGACACAGAAAGAAGACACAGTCAAAGAGCAAGAAGTTAGAAAGACATAGTAGGAAACCTTTGCTGAACAAAGATCTTGTAAGAATTCGTTAGAGGCAGGTGTCAGTAATAGTGATAATGTCACTACAAGCTGTCAAACTGACGCTGCTGTAACACTGCCGGAGAAAACAACTACAGATCATTTTATTTTCAATCTAACAACCTGGAGACTTTATTCTTTTATTCCACTATCATTTGCTCTAAAGAAGATACATGTATATACACATATATATATCTTTATATATATCTTATATACCTTTATATATATCTTATTTATATATACATATCATCTTCTTTTATCTCTCTCTATATATACATATCTGAACTAATATATATATGGGGGGGAGAGGTTTTGCAAGTCATCTTCCTGATACTGTTGAAGTGGTTTTTTTTTTTCTTCTTTTTAGATCCCACTAAGAGTGAACATGATTGCTATGTTGAAGTGGTTTGACATCACACTGGCCAGATTAAATATTAGGTACTTAGTCGGGTACAGTGTCTCATGCCTGTAGTCCTGGCACTTTGGGAGGCCAAGACAGGAGGATCACTTGAGCCCAGGAGTTCAAGATCAGCCTGGATAACATGGCAAAACCCTGTCTTTACAAAAAATACAAAAACTAGTTGGGGGTGGTGTCACATGCCTGTAGTCCCAGCTACTCAGGAGGCTGAGGTGGGAGGATCACTTGAGCCCAGGAGGCCAAGGTTGCAGCAGCCATAATTGCACCACTGTGCTCCAGGTCGGGTTACAGAGTGAGATCCTTTCTCAAAAACTAAAATAAAATAATTAAAAATAAATAAATAAATATTAGATGCCATAAAGCCAAACATGGAATGTGCAGCTTTAAAGCAAGTAGAACTTCATATATGAATTTAGGGAGAGCTCGATCATACAAAGATCATAAATTTTAAATACAGTTATAGTATAGTATGGTATAATGTTTACTATAAAAATTAGAGTACGAGTTGGTACAATACCCACAGTTAATATAACTAAAGTTGTGAAAAGTGAAAAAGATAGGATGGTCCCTACCAAGATTAAAACTCATAGAACACTATCGCATTGTAAGAGATGAAGCACTGTGTCACCATCACGCAATAAAACCTGAATTTTCTCTTTGTGTCTATCTAGGCTCCAGATCTTTGTTCAAGCAAGTCTGTAAGTCATGGGCAATGTGTTATAGTCACGACTCTCAAGGTGCAATTTTCTTTGCTCCTAAGAACTAAAATGAATAGGTTTGCAGTAGAATTCAATTCCTAGGGACATATTTCATTTTCAAATCTGAACATTTTTGTAAAGATGTGATATTTTTAGAAAGCCTCCTGATATTTCCTTTCAGAAGCACTACTGATTTGATTGAAATACCAACTGTAACAAAGCAAAAACCATAGAAGTAAATATTTAGAATGAAGGGGAATACTCTTATGTTTTATTGTTTTTATTTATTTATTTATTTTACCAAAATGTGTGCTTAGACAGCTTTATTGTTTTTAAAGAAAATATATCTAACTTAAAATATGCAAAAAGGATTTTGTTGGATGTTCAGTTTTGGTTCTTCCAAAATGAGAAAATTATATGAATATATATCAATGATCTTGGAAATGCACATACTTTTTGACCCAGCAAGTTTACTTCTAGGAATTTATCTCTAAAGGAATTCCTAGAGGCTGATTATGGTGATTCATGTCTGTAAACCCAGCACTTTGGGAGGCTGAGACAGGAGGATTGCTTCAGGCTAGGAGTTTGAGACAAGCCTTAGCAACATGGCGAGACCTCATCCCTACGAAAAAAATTTTTTAATTGCCTGGTTGTGGTGGTACGTTCGTGTAGTCCCAGCTACTGGAGGCTGAGGCAGGAAGGTTGCTTGAGCCCAGGAGTTTGAGGCTGCAGTGAGCTGTGATTGCACTACTGCCCTCCAGCCTGAGAGACAGAATGAGACACTGTCTCTAATAAAATAAAAATAAAAAACACAGTAAGTAAATAAAACCCAGCAGATCTAGCTGTTTTTTAGATCCTATCTCAAAAAAAAAAAAAAATCCTAGAAAAGTGTCCAGAGATGTTCACATAAATATATTTACTGTTGTATGTGCTTAGGATATTTTACAAAACACTGGAAGAAATCCACTTGTCTAATACTAGGGGAATTAAATAGGTAAAATGCGATATCTTCAAAAAGCATGCAACTACACAACCATTCCACAATTACACAGCAATCCCACAGTTATGGTGTAGAAGAGTATCCGTGGGCATGGGAAAGTTATAATACTAAGTAGAACACTACTATAATGTTATAGATACTTATAGAAATAATCTTTGAGTAAAAAGAATGTAAGCATATTAAGTCCCAGCATTGAAAAAATAGTAGAAACGTGTTCTAATAGTGATTATCCCGAGGTGGTAGAATAAGTGTAGTATTTATTTTGCTGGGCTTGGGCTTTTCTGTTTATGCAATCAGCAGACATTTGTTGAATACCTTTCATGTGCTAGGAACTATGCTATGCAGTAAGATGGTTTCAGAACATGGTCTCAACTGAGAGACCTGTGTACCCCTTCAGTTGAATCTGGGCTGATGACTGCTGGAACCATTAGAATGTGACAGAAGTGAAGCAATGTGACTTTTGAAACTAAACCATAAAAGGTCAAGCCACTCCCACCTGGCTTTTTTGGGATGCTCACTGTCTGAAGACCCTCTTGGGAAGTTCTCTCTCCAAACCCAGTCACCATGCTGGGACACATCTAAGTCACATGGGAGTCCCCACACAATGCTCCCATTAACTGTCTCAGTTCAGCCCATTTTTCATCCATCCCAGCCCAGGCACCAGAAGTATCCATAAAGAAGCCAGTTTAGGGGTGGTTCCTGCAGCCCCCACTCTCTTAGCCCCCAGACTAAAGTTTTGCAAACAAAGGCCAAGACATCATGGAATAGAGAATAACCATCCCAACGGTGCCCTTTCTAAATCTACATTCACAGAATGTGTGAGCATAATAAAACAACTGCTAAACAGCTGTGCCGCTAAGTTTGGGATGCATTGTTACACAGCAAAGATAACCAGAACAGCATGTCGCAGTGAATAATACACTGGTAGACAAGGCCAAGAGCAAAAAAGTTACCAACCTATAACTGCAACTATCTGTACACTGCTCAGATAACTGTACCTGTAACTCACAAGCAAGATAGCTACAAGTGATGCTATGAAGAAAATAAGATTATGTGGATTTGTCTGTTGCATTTATCACTAACTGCTGCTCTATGTAATCTATTTTACTGATTTATCTTGTCTATTGTTTTAATTAGAGTTCTCCAGAGAAACAAAACCAATAGGTCATATATATATACACACATACCATAATATATATACTATGTATAATACAATATATATTATGTGTGTGTGTATATATATACATAATAGGTATATATACACATACAGGAGGTATATATACAGGAGGCTTATAGATCAAGGTGTTTTATACATATATATACACCCACAGGAGGTATATAGATCAAGGTGTTATATATATACACACACAGAAGGTATATAGATTAAGGTGTAATATATATACACATATACACACACAGGAGGTATATAGATCAAGGTGATATATATATATATATATATATATATATATATATATACACACACACAGGAGGTATATAGATCAAGGTGTTTTATATATATATATATACACACAGAGAAGGTATATAAAGTATAACACATATACACACACAGGACGTATATAGATCAAGGTATATATATATATATATATATATACACACACACACACAGGAGGTATATAGAGCTACATAAATATAGGTCTATATATATAGATCAAGGTGTTTATATTCACACACACAGGAGGTATACAGATCAAGGTATTTTATATATATATAAATGCCATATACATACATACATACACATATATATATATATATATATATATATATATATATATATATATACATGGCATATAGATCAAAGTGCAAGCAGATTCAGTATATGGAAAAGGAGCCCCCATCTATGAACTAGAGACCTCCTTGCTCATTCATAGATGATGCCTTCTCACTGTGTCTTCACAACTCAACTTAGCTCAAGGTAAGAGGATTAGGCTGCCTTCAGCCATAAGCCTTTCCCGAAGCTTTTGCAAAACCTCCTGGCCTTTCAAGGGGGTTTGCATCTTTCCTATAATTTTTCCCACCATGCTGACCAATCTCCTACATCTTTTTTTGTTCTGCCATATGAAGACATTGCAGAACCTTGAGACAGCCCTCATTAAGTCTACTCTCAAGCCCACCGTGTGCCTTTTTCTTCTACTTCAGTAATTGCTAGATCCGCGAACGTATCCTATCTTTATCACACATGTTCAATCCCACAGCTCACCCCCTGATCCACTGGCTTAGGGCAATGATCAAGCAGACCTCTAAGTTATGACATCACTGCTTGATCAAGCCACTCAATTGCATCAATTTTTCCACCAAAATTGGAGAGACTTAACCAAACAATTTCAACATACCCAAAGACTAGACAAACAAATTATCCTGCAATGCCCAGATTGCCAGCTCACAGGCACATCCCCTACTTCTACAGGCATTAATCCTAGAGGACTTGAACTTAATCAGTTATGGCAAACAGATGTTACACACGTCCCTGAATTTGGAAAACTAAGATATGTACATGTATCTGTTGATACCAGTTCTCACCTAATTAGTGCACATGCTCTTCCTGGAGAGTTCGCCCAATATGTTATTAAACATCTTTTTTTAACTTTTGCATTTATGGGGCAGCCCACAAAAATTAAAACTGATAATGGCCCAGCTTATGCCAACTCAACATTTCAACAATTTTTTCACATATGGAACATCCAGCATTCCATAGGCATTCCATATAACCCCCAAAGACAGGCCACAGAAGAGTGTGCCCACTCCACACTTAAAAATATACTCAGAAAACAAAAAGGGAGAGTATGGGTAAGGACCCTGCAGCAATACTACCACAAGCCTTATTTACCTTTCAGTTCTTAAATTTAGATGATAAATTTCAATCAGCCATAGAAAAGCATTTTGCAAAAATTTCTCAAGACATAAAACCCGCAGTTTTATGGAACGATGTAAATAGTAATGTATGGTGTGGTCCAAATGATTTGCTAACATGGGGAAGAGGAGATGCTTGTGTTCACACGCCCTCAGGTCTTCTTTGGATTCCAGTATGATGTATCAAACCCTACCATGGCGTGGTTAGGACCCAACCCAATACCAGAAATGAAGGAAATGACCCTGCAGGACCCACAGCCCCAGATGATGTGGCTTCCTCAGACAACACAGCCCCAAATATCACCTGGGGGATGCTGAAGATGACTCAGGAGGCTGAGTGAATCCTGCTGTAGACACAGACACCACTCACTCCAGATAATTTGTTCCTTGCTAGGCTCTTTGTTGTACATTACAACTCTGGAGGATATTGATCCTTTTTATGTTCTCGCTTTGCCTGCAACCCATTCCTGCTACACTCTATTGGGCTCATCTCTTAGATCCACCTTTTTTCCATCCTGTTACCTTGGCGGACACCCCCTTCCCAGCCTCTTATAATGTAACTGCTTGGCTAGGAGGGACTGACTTACCCCCAGTGGGGTCCCTCATTAATGGCACACATTAGACTAAGGTGCCAGGTAACACTACATACCTCTCCACTATCCTCCCACTGTGTGTGAGTTATAAAAGTTCTAACCCTTACTGTATATCCACCCAAACACAATTATGGCTACATCATGGCAAGGAAATGCCTTAACATTCTTGGTTGCAGGTAGCCTCAAACGGGACAACACAACCAATGCCACTTTCCCCCACATTTCTCCCTGTGCTAAAGAATGAAGCCAGGAAAGTAATGGATTCCACTTTGGCTGGAAGGTCTGTCATGGGGGACAAGCCCATAGCCTCCAGTTAGGCAATTATAACATCTTAGACTGGAACCCCCACAGTCATTTGCAGGATGACCATACTGATGTACGTGTTCATTGTGGCATCAATCACAGTTTCATAGCCACGTTCCTCTCCCCTATGATTTGGGCCAATGCGGATGGGATATTGCAGACCCTAAGTAGAGTCCATGCCACCCCAAGACACTGTATGGCTCCTGGGACATCTTAGCACCTCCCTTAATACCTGGCATGGGACATATCATAATTCCAGTAACAATTATACTATGATCTTTATTCCTAATCACACAGATCAGTGCCTAATTTGCACTACCAATCCATATGTTTTCCTTATGGGAGCCAATATTTCCATTACACCCCAAAACTCCACGTTTGTGACCCAAGTGCAGGGACAGACTTGGTTCGACTCATATATCATTAATTACAATAGATCTGATTTAAATATTACTAGTGTCATGGTACTAAGGAGACAATCTGAGGCATGCCTACCAGTCAATTTGGCATGCGATTGGCAAAGTTCCTCTGCTCTTGCCACCTTAGAACGTGCCGTCTCAGTTCAGACACAAAGGATTCACAGGTACACTTATAGCCTTTATAGTCTCAGTCATAGTCATCTTAGCAACTGCTAGTGCTGCTGTGCCTCTATTACCAAATCAGTACAAACAGCTACCTTTGTAGATAACTTGGCCAGAATTGGGTCTAATGAATTTCTCCTACAGCAAGGTATAGTTCAAAAGATTCTTGCATGTCTGCAAGCCCTTGAGGTTGCCTTGGAATACGTAGGGGAGCGACAAGATGCACTGGCATTCCGACAGCAATTAAACTGCCACTGGGAGCATAAACATATCCGTGTCACCTCTCTACCTTGAAATCAATCAATGTAGTTGGGATGAGGTGAAACAACACCTCTGGGGAATCTTTCATGATAATTTAACAGCAGATGTAAAGCAACCTAAAACTAAAATTCTGGAATCCCTAAACGCCATAGATCTACCTGCCCAATAAACAGCCATATGGAAGGATATGCAAAAATATTTCTCCTAGACAGACCCCCACTCCTAGGGGTCCCTCCTTGATGAGACAAGAATGTTTCTGATTATACTCATGTTTGTCCTATGTTATTTACTAATTCTAGGATGCAAAGCTGGAGCACGAGTTATACCACTACACCTGACAAAACTGTTGCTGCACACATCTGTACTCTTCAATCAACAAATCTGATGCAAGAAAATACAGAAAAGGAGGAGATGTAGGAGATCAGTCAGGGTGGTGGGAAAAATTATAGGAAAGATGCAAACTTTCTTGGAAGGCCAGGAGGTTTTGCAAAAGCTTCGGGAAAGGGTTATGGCAGAAGGCAGCCTAATCCTCTTAACTTGAGCTAATGGCAGAGGGTAGATAACAAGGGAGTGCAAAGGAATTTATCTAGAAAAGTTTATTTACCTGTTCCTCCAGAAACCAGCCTTTGATCATCCATATATAGGACTGCCCCCTACTTGGGGAGTTGACAGAGTTAATTACCCACAAATCCTGTTTGCTCCAAGCCTTTGTCATTAAATCTGTACTAAATAAATTCAAGCATCTCCTGCTTATTGGGGCCACACTTTCTTGTCAGCTGTGCTAAGCCATGTGGTCCCCTATCCGCGCTGACAGGCAAAATACCTGTGTCTGCGAACTCCTTTCATCAATCACTAAGCCAGAGTCTGTGGGACAGACTCAACAAAAGGTGTATATATATATGTATATATACACATACATATACCTCCCATTGGGATATATATATGTGTGTATATATATATATATATATATATATATATATATATATATATATATATGGAAGGTGGTCAATATGGAAAGAGTACTGGATACAAATTACAGAGCAATCAATGAGGGATGATGGTGAAGAGACAGCAACAGCCAGGCCTTCATACCATTGCAACCTCCTGTTGGTATATGTATATATATATATAATACTACCTATTGGTTTTGTTTCTCTGGAGAACCCTGATTAAACCAATAAAGATAAATAAGTAAAATAGATATATTTACACACATATACACATGGAAAGAGATATACATATATGTATGTGCATATACACACATATGTGTGAATGTATATGCATGTATACATACATTACATTCATGTATACATGCACATGTGTATGTGTACATGCATTATATATGTGCATGCATATACAAGTATATACATGCATATGTGCATGCATGTTTATATACCTAGGGAGATTTATTTTAAGGAATTGGCTCACATGATTGTGGAGGCCTGGCAGGTCTGAAATCTGCAGGGCAGTCTGGTAGGCTCAAGATCCAGAGAAGAATGGATGTTGCAGATTCAAGTCTGAAAGTAGGGGGAGGCAGAATTTCTTCTTCCTCAGGGGACCTCAGTCTGTTCTCTTAAAGCCTTCAGCTAATTGGATGAAGCCACCCTGCATCGTGGAGAGGAATCAGCTTCACTCAGAGTCTACAGGCTAAAAATACCTGCCCAGCAATGTCTTGACTGATACTTGATCAAACATCAGGGCATCATAGCCTAATCGAGTTGACACACAAAGTTAATATATAACTATTGTTTGATGCTTGCCACTAGAAAGTAACCTCCATGAGGGCAGGAATTCTTGTCTATCTGATTCACCGTCCTAGCACATAGACCACTGCCTTGCACACAGGAGGCATTCCATTAACTATTTATGGAATCACTTCATAAGTATAAGAATTGACTATGAAAGTCACTTTATATGGATAGTCAGAGAAGACTTCTCTGAGGAGCAATATTCAAACTGAGACCCAAAGACTGAGAATGAGTATGGCATGTGCAGAGTTTGGGGAAAAACATTCAACACAAACAGACCCAAAGGTGCTGCAGTGCAGAGGTGAGAACAAGCATGTCCACAGAAAGTAGGAGGTCAGCACAGCTAGAGTGCTGGCTACAACATTCAGAGCAATCAATGAGAGATGATGGTGAAGAAACAGCAGCAGCCAGGTCGTTAGAGTGAGCATTGCAGTCAGGACCTCTTTGCACAATTAGAGACAGGTACCCTTTCCTCAGAGCAGAGCTCACCTTATGGCAGGACACAAGACTAGAATCAAGTTGGATGTCAGCTCCTTGGTCACCTGGGCCATGCACCTTGGAAAAACACAGATGGCTCAATTTACCCAGTGATGCAAGTCTGACTCACTGGAAAAGGACAGAAGGAGGAAGACCCTAAAAAGGCTCCTGCATGGACAAGTGAGAAAGGCTCCTTGGGCAAGGGTCATGGCAGCAGCATAGAGAGGTGGACTGATGGTGCCTGACGATGGATTCAATGTGAGGGATGAAGAAAAAGGGAGGCAGGAGTGCTTTCATCTGAGTTGCTATAACAAAAATACCATAGACTGAGTGGCTTAAACAACAAATATTTATTTCTCACAGTTTTGGACGCTACAAAGTCCAAGATCAAGGGGCAAACAGATTCAGTATCTGGTAAAGGACTCCCCATCTATGAATCAGAGGCCTCCCTTGCCTGTGGATAGATGGTGCCTTCTCACTGTATCTTCACATGGCAGAACAAAAGCTCTTTGTGACCTCTGTATTAGTCCGTTCTCACACTGCTAATAAAGACATACCCAAGAATGGGTAATTTATAAGAGAAAGAGAGGTTTAATGGACTCACAGTTCTACATGGCTGTGGAGGCCTCACAATCATGGTGGAAGGTGAAGGAGGAGCAGAGACATGTCTTACATGGTGGCAGGCAAGAGACATGCCAAGCAAAAGAGGAAAAAGCCCCTTATGAAGCTATCAGACTCGGTGAGAACTCACTCATTATCGCAAGATTCAATTACCTCCCACCGGCTCCCTCCCACAACACATGGGGATTATGAGAACTACGATTCAAGATGGAATTTGGGTGAGGACACAGTCAGGCCATAGCTACCTCCTTTATAAGGGCACTAATTGCATTCATGACCTAATCACCCTCCAAAGGCCCTACCTCCTAATACCATCACATTAGGGGCTAGGATTTCAACATGGGAATTTTGAGGAGACAGAAACAGTCCATAGCAGAGAGTAAGAGGGAAATCATTATCAGCAACTCCAAGTTGGAGGCTCAACAGCTGGGTGTATGATGTACCATGACTGAGATAGGCCAGTCTGAAGGAGGAAGGTGTATCAGATGGAGGGTGGCTGGGGGTCGTGGAGTAGGGGGAAGATTTGGATCTTGGTTAGACACCAGGTGGACGTAGTAAATAGGCTTTGAACATACAAGCCTGGAATTTAGAAGAGAATACTGGCTGAAGATACAAATTCTAGAGTCTGAAGCATATATTAATAGATGGATTTGAAGCTCTGGCCCCAGATGGGACTATCTAGGGATGAGGAATAGAACAGAGAAATGAAGAACACTCGGGATATCTCCTGCAACTTTTCTGCGCTATGCCTCTAATTTGCACGTTTTCTTCAATAATCATATTGCTGTTGTTCAGATGTGTACTCCAAAACTTGATCCCAGGGTGGAGGTGTTGGGAACCGGACCTTTAAAAGGTGTTCAGACTCTACCCTCATGAACGGATTAGTGCCATTTTCACAGGGGTAGTTCCTTATGAAAGGACAAGTTCAGCCCCCTTCGTCTCTCTCCATCTCTATCTCTACCTCTAGCCCTCTCTTCGCAATTTGTCCTTCTGTCATGGGGTAACACAGTACAAACGCTTTCACCAGATATGGCCCCTGATCTTGGACTTCCCAGCCTCCAGAACTGTGAAAAATATAAATTTCTGTACTTTATAAAGTACCCAGTCTCAGGCCTTTCGTTGAAGCAGCACAAAATGGACAAAACCACTTATATTAAGGCTTGAATTAGGAGAAAAATAAAGAAATATCATCTTCTGAAAGATGAGAGGACATCACATTGAGGTTCCTTTCCATTGGAAACAGATGGTGCCTTTGGAAGGGAAAATGGAAGATGATGCAATGAAGGGAGGATTCTGAATAAGGGCGTGGGCAGAGCTGAGGGAGCAGACATGGGAGGGGAGGTCCTCTGAGGGTAGCAAAAACGGGCAGCACATCTTGCAGCAGAGGGAGAGGTGTCTAAGTCCAGATATGCTGTGACCAAAGACAGAACTACAGCAATTCCACAAACAATCCCAGCAGGGAGGCAGCCAGGCAAGCCAAGCTCCCATCTCTCTCCTCGTCCACGTGCAGCTCTGACTGGGGCCTTGCAATGGCCAAACCCAAGGAGAACCCAGGGGGCAAGGAGAGAGGTGGGAGAGACTCGAGATTCACCAATAACTCTAAGACTAATTCTCCTCTAACCTCAATCTTAATTACTGTATGCACCTCATATTATTGATAAGTTAAGGGTCAAAAAAACATTTTTTTTTTGAGATGGAATCTCACTCTGTCATCCAAGCGGAGTGCAGTGACATGATCTTGCCTCACTGCAACCTCCTCCTCCCGGGTTCAAGCAGTTCTCCTGCTTCAGCCTACTGAGTAGCTGGGACTACAGGCATGCACCACCACACCCATCTCATGTTTTGTATTTTTAGTAGGGATGGGGTTTCACCTTTTGGCCAGGCTAGTCTTTAACTCCTGACCTCAGGTGATCTGCCTGTCTCGACCTCCCAAATTGCTGGGATTACAAGCGTGAGCCACCATGCCTGGCCCAAAAAAACCTATCTTGAGACATCCCTCTTTCAATCCTTTAGATGCTTCCACATGGCATGTGAGACTTGGCATCTGCACTCTTGGGGATTTAGCAAAAATAAGATAAAAACAGCTTCATTATCACTTCCTGTCATGCCTTATATATGGGAATCTAGTATTTGACAACCGTGGACGTTTAAATCAGAAGGGAATAGAGCAGCCATTCAATAAGTGATGATGCGACGTGGTTATCAACTGAAGGAAAAAAATGAGTTAACCCCCATTTCATGCCAATAATACAAATAAATTCCATCAGGATTAAAGCCCAAAAACATTTTTAAAGC
>PVKP010035124.1:0-23593 GCA_004027715.1 Plecturocebus donacophilus | reverse complement strand
CCATGACTCTCCACCCCCATGTCCCCGGTGTTCGCGGTCGCCTACCTCCCAGGGCTCTGGCTACGGGCCTGGGCGCTGTCCGAGCCGTCCGCTGCCGGCGCCGCCACTTCCCCCGCGTCCCCTGCAGCGCCTCTCGCCGCCAGCCGCCGCATTAGGGCAGCGACCAGCCCGCGCGCGTCCCCGGGCGCCGGCGCGCCCCCGACACCTTGCGTGCGCGCCCCCGCGCCCCTCCCTTCGCGCGCCGAGCGGCCGCAGAGCCGGGACCCGGACAGAGGCGGAGGGAAGGATGCTCCGGACGCCGCCCCGCCTGGCGCGCTGGGGAGCGGTGGGCAGAGCCGAGGCCGGGAAAAAAAATCCTCCTTTCTCTTTTCACCTGAGGCCTCTTTGCGGGCTCGCCTTGAGAGTGTAGCAATTGGTTCCCCGGTTTCCGTTCGCTGAGCAGCCACTACGTGCAAAGCTCACAGGAGGAAGTACACTGAAGCCCCAGCGTGTCTGCCCCTCCACCATAGACTGTGACTTTAGGGAGCGGGAAGTAGTGGGACAGCGTGTGTTCTGAGGGCCTCTCTTAGGGACTCGTTTGTGGCAAACTCTCCAGTAACGTTTGTTGATTGGCAAGTCGTTGGACCCTGAATCCGGGCTGTGAGAGAGGTTGTAACTACTATTGATGGGGGCGGGGGGGGCGGGGCTTTCTTTTAAAAATGAGAGATTTCCTCTGCCCCAAGGGGACTTAGGCCTCAGTCTTGACTGGGGAACTATCTGACATGATAACGAGACATTTCTCTGTGGACCTCAGTTTCCACAACTCAACCATGAAAAGTTGATTGGGTGGTCGCCCAATGTCTCTTCTAGCTCTGACATGGCTCAGAGTTATCACCTGAAACAGTGGGAAGATCCCAGTTAGGGAATCAGAATCTTAGTCTTGGAAGAGCACTTGAAAGCTTCTAGTTCAGCTCCTCATCCAAAACTACAGTCCCCTGCGCACCCCTCTGTGGCCCCATTCAAGGGCTAGTTGGGTTCCTTTTTCTATGCTCATAGCTACTACTCTGGCACCACTGTCTTTTATTCTAGATGAGAAAACAAAAGTTCAAGGAATCTGCCCAAGTAATAATTCAAAGCCCAGATGCATCTGACAGTGCCTAGTTAAAACTACTTTGCTAAGATGGGCCCTAAAATTTTTAGATTTCACCAATACTAGAATCTTACTAATGTGGTCAAGTTGAAGGATCACAGGATTTGTCAAGAAAGTCCTGGCTTACCAGCAGGGTGAACTTGGGCAGTTCACTTAACCTCTTTATGTCTTATTTTTCCCATCTGTAAAATGGGGATAGAGTGAGCATCAGTGAGATAAGGCACTGAACCAAAATGGTCTTTACAAATGTTAATTATTGTCCAGCCTTCCCTTCCCTTTCTTCATTATTTTTAAACAGCAAATAAACGAACGCCTAAGATGGAAGCTCACGCAGTAGTTTGGTGGTTGAAACTGAATTGGGACTCGAGTTTCATAGCCTTTGTATAAAGAAATTAAGTCTGGGCCTGAGGGGAGCCTGGAGACCCCCAGAGGCCCCGAGGGTGAAGGTGTTTCCTTGGCCTGGGTGTCCCAGAGCTGCAGGCAAGTCCTGATTGAGGGAAGGGCACCCCCTGCTGGTGACGGACTCTGGGGGCTAAGAGGAGCCCTTGGCACTCTGTAGGCTGTTCTGCTACTGCGTGAGGAACAGACAGGACCGAGGGCAGAAAGTGGTTGCTTTTTTCTTCTTCTTTCCTGACATTTATTTGGCCTTTCTCCTTCTTTTTATTTCCTGGGTTTGCACTTCTAGTTCTGGCTGAAACCCTCAGCAGGCATGGACTTTCAAGCCAGTTCCTCCACCGAACCCAGACCCGAAATCCCACTCACTGTGTCCTCTGTCCTGGTGAATGGCAAGTCACAGGATTTTCACATTCCTTAGTGTCGCATTCTTCCCAGTGAAATTCCATAAGCCTTGCCTCGTCCTAGGCTCAGACCAAGAGAAAGCCCCTGGCATGTGTCTCAGGCACTTGAAGCCATCCTCTTCCACACTGGTCCCCAGGAAGTGTGCGGAAACAGGCAGATTCATGCTCATTGGTGGAGGTTAAACTTGATATTGCCTTTTTGAGAGAGCAATACTAAATACACCCTTGACCCATCAATGCCACCTCTAAGAATCTAGCCTGCAGAATCACTGGCCCAAGCCACAAAGATGTGTATGAAAGAGGACATTCAGTGCAGCTCATCAAGAGGGCAGAGATTAAACCCATTATAACAATCCATGCAACAGCACAGTTTTAAAGATGGTAACACACACACACACACACACACACACACAGACACATTTGTTTTTTAAAAAGCAGGTTAATGATGACACATAGGGAAGAAAGGTATTATCCTTTTCTGGGGGAAAAGGGAAAGCAAATTGGCAGACAGGGTGGGCAGAAGAGGAGAGAGGGAATGATGACCTGGGCTATTCAGAAGATGAGTGCAGAGCCCCTTAAGCATACTAGGAGGGAACTAATGTTTGTTGAAGACTTTCACATTCTAGGCCTTTCATATATATTATGTTACTTAACCCTCAGAAACCCCACTGAGATGGGGATCATTGTCCCCAATCTACTGTTGGGAAAATAGATGCCCAGTGAGGTTGATAAGGGCACAGCATCACACAGACGGGGTGTGGTACAGGGTTAGCTTTGCCCCAGGAGAGATCTGACTTCTGCCCTTGGCTCCTGGGAGGTCATCTCTAAGTCCTTGGATTATCTCGCCTGATAAGAGTGCCTTTATCTACCTGGGGGTCTTGGGCCACACCAGGTAGTCGATGCTAACCATGATGGATAGTGGGTCTTTGGGCACGTATCAGCTCAGCCTCCCAGAGGGACAAGAAACTAAGGTCAACCGCTTGGCTGGCCAGCCATGACTACATTACTGAGACCCAGTAAAATCTCTGGACACTAAGAATTGGAATAAATTCCCTAATTAGCAACATTTTGCACGTAGTGACACACATTGCTCCTGGGAGACTTTAGTGCTGTCCCCAGCTTCATCGAGAGAGAACAAACTTCGATCTCTGCACATGAAACTCTCCAGACTCTGCTTGACCTGTCTCTTCTCTTGGCTAATTCTCATCAGTATCCTTTTACTGTAGTAAACCATCATTATGAGCCTATAAGCTTTCAGTGAGTTCTATGAGCCCTTCTAGTAAATTACTGACCTAAGGGGGATCTTGAGAATGCTTGAACTTGCAATCCGTCAGAAGTAAGGATGGTCTCGGGTACTGCTTCCTAACTCTGTAGATGGTAGTGGTGGAATTGGGAGTTGGACAAAGATCTTAGCGCCTCCAGGGTGTGCCCCCTCCCACTGAACAACACTCCCTTACATCGACCCATTGTGTGACAAGTGCGAAAGGACAGAAACTCTGCCACTGACACAGAAGGGCTGGGCTCCCGGCTCAACCCCACCCTTAAGCCTGGAACTGCTGGCCTAAATGGATATAGCTGACCTCATTTTTCCATCCAAATGTTGCCTTTTTGGCCTGGCCCGCCCCTATCCTGTGCCCATAAAAGACTTCAGCTGGCAGAGCAACACAAGCGGCTGAGTGGTGAGCAGAGAAGCAGCTGAACATCAGAGACTATGGATAGACATGGCCAACTTCAGATGATGTGGCTTCAGAGAGGGGCCCAGCTGGAGACAACCAGGCTTCAGAGAAAGATCACCTTCCCATCTCCTTTCCAGGCTCCCTTTCTGCTAAGAGCCACCCACTGCTCAATAAAGTCTTCTGCATTCACCACCTTTCAAACAGTTCATGTGACCTGATTCTTCGTGGACATTGGACAAGAACCTGGGTGCCAAGAGGGCAGGGGCTGCCACCCTGACCCTCCACTGAGCTGTTTGGCACTTGGCCACCTCTGGACAGCAGAGCTGAAAGAGCATTGGTTGTAACACGCTTGGGTGTTGCTGCAGGGCCCACACAGAGCTTGCTCCCACCAGAGAGGAGCGACGGCCAGCTTTAGCATTCTTTCGCTCGGGTTCCTGCACTCACTCACTCGCGTACTCCCTTCCGCAAGGAGTAGCCATTGGCAGGCTGAGTGAAATAAGCCACTCCAGCTCCTGCCCACAAAGGGGGTCAAGGGAACAATCCTGTGTCACCATCACAGGGAAGAACAAGAGCAGAGTGATAGTCATGCTGAGCTCTAGCAAGGCGGGTGGATGAGGATGCAGAAAAGCAAGCAGAGTAGCATGCTCAGAAGGAATGTAGAGGTGCAAATTTTAGAAAGTTCCAGGAATGTAGGCCCCCACAATGCAGGAGGGCAGGAAGGCAGGTGCAGTGGAAGCCAGTGGGAAAAGCCACTAGAAAGGTCAGAATTTCCCCACACGTTCCCAAGAAGCCACTAGACTCTTTGATCTCATCTCTCGTCTCTCCCTCAGCTTCTTCTACTCTCTTCCTAGGCCAAGAGGGAAGGTTGCATCTCAGTTTGTACACAGCATTAAGGGAAGGAGGGAGGGAGCCAGGAGCGGGGCTCTGGTCCTTTTCCCATTTAGCCAACACACAAGTACTGGTGATCCAAAGCAGTGGCCGGTGTGGAAACCCCATACTGTCTGCAGGCCCCTCATCACCCCCAACACCTGGCACATTCTTAGGTGCCTAGAATTTTCTTTCCCCCATGCTTGGGAGTACCCAAAGGAAAGGAGGCTCTCAGTCCAGCTCCAAGCTGGAGAACATCTTTCCATCTGCTTTCTTACTGCCTGCTTTGAAGTTAAAAAATAAAAATCTCCTTGGGAGTTGCCTCTTGCCCACCACTGCTGAGGGCCAGACACAGAGCTGAGCTGATGAGGTCATTTGGAAATGTGCCTATGTTAGAGCCGTTAGCTTCCAGATGCGGAGACCTCCCCAAGGTACACAGAATTAGTATTCCACAGTATGTAGGTGAGATTCCATTCCTGGTGGAGATTTGCAGTGAATGGGGACGTTAGGGAAGAGGACAGAGGGGCTTTGGAACAGCTATTAACCAGCCATGACTCTAGGCCTGGGTATCACACCTGTCCCTTCTCTAAGAGTGAGGCAAAGCGTGGAACTGCCCCGCTGCCTGCTTTTATACAGAGAACGTTTCCGCCTTTAAAGACTACCTTTAAAGTTCACCTGTGTAAATATATTAGAAAAAGTAGGATTTTTGGAGTCTTTATCTTGATGAAAGGGCTTAGTCTGTCCTCTCATTGCTATAAAGAAATACCTGAGACTGGGGAATTTACAAAGAAAAGAGGTTGAATTGGCTCATGGTTCTGCAGGTGGTGCAGGAAGCATGGCAGCATCAGCCTCCGGGAAGGTCTCAGGGAGCTTTCACTCATGGCAGAAGGCAGAGCAGGGGCAGGCATCTTCATATGTCAGGAGCAGGAGGAAGAGCGATGAAGGGGAGGTGCCACATACTTTTGTTTGTTTTTTTTGTTTTGTTTTTCGAGATGGAGTTTCACTCTTGTTGCTCAGGCTGGGGTGCAATGGCACCATCTCGGCTCACCACAACCTTGCCTCACCTCAATGTGCTTAGCGGCCATTGAATGACACAGGTGGAAGAACATTGTTATCACTGCAGAAAGTTCTACTGAACAGCACTGGACTACCTTACGATGGGCACCACCTGGACTTATGCAGTGTGTGACCTGCACAACTGTTCAGAGTGGGCCTGTACGAATGAAGTACCTCCCTGTGTGCGGTGCTGTGCTAGCTGCTAATCAAAGAATTAGACATTTGTAGTCTAAGACAGGCATGAGAACCTCTGAAAACACATTGTAAAGAATGGGCTCTCGATGAGTAAATACAGGCCGAATGAAGTAACAGACTATGGTTAGGTATCATCAAATATGTAGAGAATGAACAGACCTAAGAAGAGAAATATAAAGAGCTTTGGCTGTCCTCATAGCCTAAAAACTAGTGTCTGTTTCCCTTCTTATATTTGAAGTGGACGTTACTTGGCTAAAATTATTTCCTGGAGAAATAAACATTTTAGACAGAAATAACCATGCCGGCTATTGAAATACAGCCAAAGAAAATATTTGTCTTCACGTAGCAACCACAGAAGGTCTCCATCACAGCAACCACTGATTTTTCTGTGTAAGATAAGATTTATGATGGCCTTTCTGTTGTTTTCAATAAACCACTGAGGTGTCCTATTCATTGCAACATTTCAGCCTCTAAATTGTCTTTCTGACATTGCCTCCTGCACATAGTAAATGTATGAAAATCGTTTGTCACACCAAGTGTCTCAGTTTTCTTTTTTTAAGCTGTCACCTACCAGAAGTACCTCAGTTTTCTATCAGGAGAATGTGGTCCCTGTACCTTGAGGGTCTTTTTCACTTCCTACAGGCTATTATTGCATTATTTCATTCTGCCAAGGAACTGTTAGTCCAAATGGTTAAGGATGTCTCCTTCTGCACTGGGCCAGACCCACCCGGCTGGAGAAAAGGAAAGGAGACTTCACCTTGACTTTGTAGCAAGTGAGGGGTACTGTGCTCCAGACTCTAGACCCCAGGCCCCAGCTCATATCCTGCCCCTGCCTCCACCCCAACACAATTTCTGCTGGCTGTCAGGATCAGCCGGAGTAGGGCATGGAGCCAGGAGGCCGCAGCTGAGAACCCAGCCTGTGGGCCTGGGCACCCCCAATTAGTTTATCTTATTAATGCCAATTTATTAGCACAGAACCCCTGGGAAGTGGGCAAGAGGGGTTGTCTGTTTAAAATAAGCTTTTATATTTCAGATCTGCAAGCTGCGCACCTGAGCTCACGGGGAGAGGCCAGGCCCCGAGGTGGGTGGCCTTCCTGCCTCCCACCTCCTCTGGGTAGACCTGGGAGAGTGGATCTGACAGTGGCAGATGGGATGGTGTCTGCTTCTAAATACAAGATTTGTCACAGTTTCACATGTTATTGTGTAGGCTTCCTTTTAAGGGTCCTCTAAGGCTTCATTAGCAACAAAGAATTTCCCTTTTAAGTTTTATAAATAACATAGCCTTCATAATTAGATCTTGTTCCTTCTCAGGCCTCCAAATAGACTCACTCCTTCAGTTCCTAGGTGTTAGGAGCTGGAGTAAATGATATTTTCCTTATATTTCCTTAGGCACTTTCTGACTTATAATAAGTCCTCATCATTCACCCCCTCATTGAAGCTGGGACTGAAATAAGTGGTGCCACATCCTTTCAGACACAAGAGAACATTTTAAACAAATTGATCAATAGTTATCATTTAAGGAAAATATTAAAGGTACCTGAGACATTTTCATGGACCATAAATTCCCTCTGTTTCATACAAACCAAGTGCTCTGACTAGGTGAATCCTACCTGCAAAGATGTTGGAGTAAGAAAAAAGAAACCCCTTCTCTTACTGAGACTCATCTTTAAAAAACTCCAAGAGCAAACGAAAGCTGCTCATCTATCCTTGCCCAGGAAGAACCTCCCCATGGATAAGCATTCAGCTATTGTGTGTGTTGGTGCATGTTAGGGGAAGAATGAGTCCATCTGAATCAGTGGTGCCCTAGTAAATATTTAACAACTGGTTCACTGGAAAGAAAAATAGCCCTAAGGTGTAGTATTTTCTGATTTCTGTGGTGTAAATTCTCCTACCATGGTCAGTTTCAAGATGCCAACATGATATCACTCAATGCTATGAAGGAGAGACCATTAGATCACATTTCCACCATACAGCTACTGTGAACATAAATAACCTCAAGATCATAGATGATAGTAAAACACAGTAAAATCATTAGAAAATGATGAGCTTTGAGTTATTTCTACTTTTTCCTTTAATGTAATTATTTGATTCTAAGTTTATGTAATTTAATGTTTCCCGATGGCTATCTCTCACAGCTGGCTTGCGAAGTTCCTGAAAATTTAATCATGGGCTCCTGTGAGCTGGCATAAGCTGGTTCCGGCACATTATTGCCCTGGAGCCACTCAGTCACATGTCTGTGTCCCTGTTGTTATTGCCACTTCCAGCTTAGAATTTCTGTGTCACAGCTCCCATAGCAACCTCATGATGCATGATGCGTGTTTTTAAAAACCGGAAACCAGATGTCGTAGACACTGCTAGTGACCCAGCCATATCCACTTTAGAGCTGGTGCTCCCATTCCCCAGCTGCTGTGAGTGATGCAACGAATGGGAAAGGGGTCCCACCTGTGTCCCTCCCTGAACCCCTGATCCCACTGCAGGACCTGCCTCTTTCTGAGATGGATGGAGGTTGCAGCGGCCATTGATGACTTACAAGGGGCACAAAGCCCTTCTCTGCCTCAGGAAGGACTATTCTGTGGAGGAGTTACACTCAAAGTATCTGTGAGTCAGGCCAGGGTCTGATGTGGCTTTAAGTGGGACACATCCTGGCTAGGCAACTTCCTTTACCCTGCCTTCCACATTCCCTTCCTTGGTAAATATTCACCAAACTGAACTCAACATGAGCAAAGACAGTACCATGGCTGACAAACAGGCCTGTGTTCAGGAGCAGTAAGAGATGGAAACCTGTGGTCACACAAGGTTGAGCTGGGCTTTGGTGCCAAACAAAAGGGTTTTAGCATTGGTCCAGTTGGTATCAAACACCCTGCTACAGGGACTTTGGCTGGGATTGCTCTGGGGCCAACTTTTCTCTACTTCTATGCATTTCGACATGGGGTATCAGTGCTATGCCAAGGATTCTAGAACAAGAAATATCTTCATGGATCATAGTTTTTGCTCAGATTTAATGAGAACAAGGATAGAATGGGGAAAGTTTCATAATCTACCTCGTAGGTAATTTTATATATTTTTATACTGAAACAAGGATAGCTAAGGCAAATAGTGACTACTGTATGCTATCTCTAAGAAGCTGATAACAGATAAAACACATTGAATCACTACTACAATGTCATGAGAAAGCCTAGGCTAAAGACAGAGGTTAAATATGTTACCTGAGGTCTCCTCGCTGGCAAACCGAAGAGCTGGGTTTCAACTAACGTGGTATGGTTCCGAGTCTGTGCTGTTTTTTGTTTTTTTTGTTTTTTGTTGTTGTTGTTGTTTGTTTTGTTTTGAGATGGAGTCTTGCTCTGTTGCCCAGGCTGGAATGCAGTGGCATGAACTTGGTTCACTACAACCTTTGCCTCCTGAGTTCAAGCATTTCTCCTGCCTCAGTCTCCTGAGTAGCTGGAATTACATGCATGTGCCACCACGCCTAGCTAATTTTTGAACTTTTAATAGAGACCGAGTTTCACCATGTTGGCCAGGCTTGTCTTGAACTCCTGATCTCAAGTGATCCATCTGCCTTGTTCTCCCAAAGTGCTGGGATTCCAGGAGTGAGCCACTGCACCTGGCATCAGTCTGTGCTTTTAACCAAAAAACCACCAGGCATACCTCTGAGATATTGCAAGTTTGGCTCCAGACCATCACAATAAAGGGAATATTTCAATAAAGCAAGTTACACAGATTGATTGGTTTCCCACTGCTTATAAAAGTTATATTTAGGATGGGTGTGGTGGCTCATGCCTGTAATCCAGCACTTTGGGAGGCCAAGGCGGGTGGATCACAAGGTCAGGAGCTCAAGACCAGCCTGGCCAACATGGTGAAATTCCATCTCTACTAAAAATACAAAAATTAGCTGGAAGTGGTGGCAGGTGCCTGTAATCCCAGTTACTCAGGAGGCTGAGACAGAGCATTGCTTGAACCTGGGAGGCGGAGGTTGCAGTGAGCCGAGATCAAACCACTGCACTGTGCCTGGGCAACAGAGTGACACTCCATCTAAAAAAAAAGAAGTTACATTTACACTATACTATAGCCTATCAAGTGTACAATAGGACACTTTAAAAAAACAATGTACAGACCTTAATTTAAAAACACTTTATTGTTAAGAGAGGCTAACAATCATCTGAGGCTTCAGTGAGTCGTGACCCTTTTGCTGGTGTGTGGTCTTGCCTTGTGTTAATGGCTGCTCACTGATCAGGGTGGTGATTGCTGAAAGTTGACATGGCCATGGCAATTTCTTAAAATAACAGTGAAGTTTGCCTCATCACTTGATTCTTCCTTTTACTAAAGTAGCGTGCAATGCTGTTTGATAGCATTTTACCCACAGTAGAGGTTCTTTCAAAATTGGAGTTGGTCCTCTCAAAACCTGCTGCTGCTTTATCAACTAAGTTTACGTAATATTCTAAATCCTTTATTGTCATTTCAACAATGTTCCAGCATCTTCACCAAGAGTGGATTTCATCTCAAGAAACCGCTTTTGTCAGGTGTGATGGCTCACACCTGGAATCCCAGGACTTTGGGAGGTGGAGGTGAGCAGATCACTTGAGGTCAGGAGTTTGAGACCAGCTTGGCCAACATATGAAACCCTGTCTCTACTAAAAATACAAAAATTAGCCATGTGTGGTGGCAGGTGCCTGTGGTCCCTGCTACTCGGGAGGCTGAGGCACAAGAATTATTTGAACCTGGGAGGCAGAGGTTGCAGTGAGCTGAGTGCCACTGCACTCCAGCCTGGGCGACAGCTGAGACTCTGTCTCAAGACAAAACAAAACAAAAACATTTTCCTTGCTCATTCATAAGAAGCAACCCCTCATTCATTTAAGTTTGATCATGAGATTGCAGCAATTCGGTCACATCTTCAGGCTCCATTTCTAACTCTGGTTCTCTTACAGTTTCTACCACATCTGCAATTAATTACTTCCCCCACTGATGTCTTCAACCCCTCAAAGTCATCCATTAGGATTGGAACCAACTTCTTCCCTCTTCCCGTGAAACATGAGTGTTCTTAATGGCATCTAGAATGGTGAATCCTTTCCAGAATGTTTTCAATTTACTTTACCCAGATCCAGTAGAAGAATCATTATTTTTGGCAGCTATAGCCTTAGAAAACATATTTCTTAAATAGTAAGACTCAAAAGTCAACATTACTCCTGGATCCATGAGTTATAGAATGGATATTGAGCTAGCAGCATGAAAACAACATTCATTTCCTTGTATATCTCCATCAGAACTCTTGGGTGACCAGGTTTATTGTCAATAAGCAATAATATTTTGAAAGGAATTCTTTCTCTCAGCTGTTGGCCTCACAATAGGCTTAAACTATTCAGTAAACTCTCCAGCCTGGCCAATATAGCAAGACCTCGTCTCTACAAAAACAAACAACAACAAAAAAATTGCCAGGTGTTGTGGTGTGTACCTGTAAGTTCTAGCTACTCAGGAGGCTGAGATGGGAAGATCAGTTGAGCCCAGAAGGTCAAAGCTGAAGTGAGCTGAGATCATGCCACTGCACTCCAGCTTGGGTAACAGAGTGAGACTCTCTCTCTCTCTCCATACAGACACACACACACACACACACACACACACACACACACACACACACACACACACATATTCAGTAAACCATATGTAACAGATGTGCTGTCATCCAGGCTTTGCTATTGCACTGATAGAGCACAGGCAGAGTAGATTTAGCATTATTATTAAGGGTCCTCGGATTTTCAAAATGGTACATGAGTAATGGGTTTCACTTCAAGTCACCAGCTGCCTTAGCTCATAATAACAGAGTCTGCCTTTGAAGCTTTGAAGCCAAGCATTGACTTTTCCTCTGTAGCTATGAAAGTCCTAGAGGGCATCTTCCCAGTATCTGTGAAGTGCAATAAAATGAAGCACAATAAACGAGATGTGCCTGTTCAGCTGACCCTTGAATAGCATGGGTTTGAACTGTGTGAGCCCACTTATATGTGAATTTTCTCTCACCTCTGCCACCCCAGAGACAGCAAGGCCAAAGCCACCTCGTCCTCCTCCTCACCCACTTGACATGAAGATAACAAGAGAATAAAGGCCTTTATGATGATCCACTTCTGCTTAATGAGTAATAAATAAGTACATTTTCTCTTCTTTAACATTTTTTTTTGGGAGGAGAGAGGATGGAGTCTTGCGCTATCACCCAGGCTGCAGGGCAGTGGTGTGATCTTGGCTCACTGCAATCTCCACCTCTGGGTACAAGTGATTCTCCTGCCTCAGGCTCTCAAGTACCTGGGATTACAGGTGCCCGCCACCATGCCTGGCTAATTTTTGTATTTTTAGTAGAGATGGGGTTTCACCGTGTTGGCTAGGCTGGTCTTGAACTCCTGACCTCAGGTGATCCATCCTCCTCATCTTCCCAAAGTGCTGAGATTACAGGCATGAGCCACCATCCCCAGCCAGATTTTCTTTACTTTTTAAATTTTTAAAAAATTTTTTTGAGATGGAGTCTTGTTCTGTCACCAAGCTGGAGTGCAGTGATGCGATCTCGGCTCACTGCAATCTCTGCCTCCTGGGTTAAAGTGATTCTCCTGCCTCAGCCTCTCGAGTAGCTGGGACTACAGGCGTGTGCCACCATGCCTGGCTAATTTTTGTATTGTTAGTAGAGACGAGGTTTCACCATGTTGGCCAGGCTGGTCTTGAACTCCTGACCTCAAATGACCCACCCTTCTCAGCTTCCCAAAGTGCTGGAATTACAGGGATGAGCCACCATGCCTGGCCAGATTTTCTTAACATTTTCCTTTCTCTAGCTTACTTTATTGTAAGAATACAGTACATAATACAAATAACATATAAAATATATAATGTACATATAACACATTAACACATACAATGTGTGTTAATTGCCTATTACATTATTGGTAAGGCTTTTGGTCAACAGTAGGTTATTAGTAATTGAGTTTTTAGAGAGTCAAAAGATATACAAATTTTCGACTGTGCAGGGGTCAGAGTCCCTAACACCTACATTGCTCCAGGATCATCTGCATATGTCTTAAAGCAAATGTAGATAATTTTAGAGTAGAAAGCTAAGTCGGCATGACTGTTTGGGCGAAAACTTCAGATTTTTAGCTTTTTGTGAATTGCTTCTTTTCCTAGGGGTGGCGGTGAAAAGGCCTATTGATTCTTCTGGGTGGGGAGCAACGTGGGAAAAAAAAGGAAGAGGGATTGAGGATGTCTTAGAAAGAAGAGATGAGGACGGACCCCAGTCTCAGGAAATGGTACCTGCATATTCATGAGGTTAATTTTCCTGTCTTCCAGCTCATTGGAGAAGTTGAGAGGGGTCAGGCTGTGGCACCTGCAGGAGCCCACAGGGTAATAACACCCATCTCACCACCTGGGCTGCAGTTGCTCTGGAAAAATACTTCACTAACGAGAATGCTGTGTCTGCGCCATGCAGGGATCAGCTGGGACAACCAAGGGAGGGGACCAGGGGTCAGGAAAGCCCCCAGAATTATGGGGATCGGGGCAGGGATCACAGTGAAAGTGAAATCACGAACAAGGTTGACTTTCCTTGGTGAAAAGAAGGGGTTTATGTGAAAATGTGAAGGGAAGAGGGCATTTTTCTATTTTACAGGGAATCAAAAATATGCTTATAAAGAAATAGGGATGGGCAACTCACAAAAGCATGAGTGAATGTACTCTACTGCTCTACATTGTATTTTTTAAATTTTCTTGAAGATTGTTATTTTAGTTTGCTGGTAATAAAATATTTTTCTAAGAAAAGTGGAGGCATAGGAAACATAGACAAAAATTTTCACTTTTACCCAAAACCAGTCAGGGTGGAGCCCTCGATGCTGTCTCTGAAAATGTCCTTTCCTGAAGTATGCATAACACAAAGCACTTACAGACCCTAGGTTATAATTAGTTTTCATGAGCAATAGAGTGTGCAGGGCAGGTTATTAGTTTATAGGGAGGAAGCTGAAGCCTGCAGATGAGAAGGGACTTGCTGGAGATCTCACTGTGATCAGGCAGCTCCTCCACTGGTGGGGGTTAAGTGTGAGTTATTTATATAGGAACTCATAAAATCATTGCTAATATACAATGTCCAAATCACATTTTTAGTTCCATAATTGGACTTCTTGATGGAAAGTGGCCTGGAAGCCAGAAATAGACACGGAACTCTGCGACCGGGTGCAGATGGAACTCTCACATAGTTGCACTGTTTCCCACTGGCCCCAGCCACGGGGAGGAAGAGACTGGCCGCTGTGGCACGCTGATCTGCAGGGGATTCAGCTGGTCACTGAGGCACTTGAGATGGTGGAACACCTGGAGGAGTAAGAATGACACGAAAAGGCCTGGCATTCAGGGTCCATCTAGGGTCTGTTTTAGGGAGGAAAATGGGACTGCAGTTTGGGAGACCCCCAAGACCTCCTGCATGTTTGGTGATTTACCAGCAGGACTTAGAGAACTCAGAAAAACCACTATACGCATAAGGCTGGGCCAGGAGAGACCAGGTGTGAGCTTCCAGTTGTCCTTTCCCAGAAAAGATGTGTGAACAATGCCTGCTTCTCTCAGCAGTGATATGGGGCAGCACACGGAGAGTACTGGCAGCCAGGGACCTCACTCAAGCCTTGGTTCCCAGGGTTTTTACTGGGAGTCAATCATGTAGGTGTGGCTGATTGTGCACATGGCTCACCTTAGTCTCCAGCCCCTCCAGAAACCAAACTGATACTGTGTGATTTAACACTTTCTTCCTGCCTCAACTCCATATACTGCATTGTTAACATTCAAACTACCTGGCATGGCCATAGACTAGACACGGAACTGATCACACCTCATCTCTCCTGGCCCACCCTTATGTGTGCAGATAATCAAAGGCACCTTTATCAGGCAGGATATTCCACGGGCTTAGGGGTTACCTCTCAGCATCTGGGCAAAGGTCAAACCTTTCTGTGGGCAAGGTCATTATCTATTGCGTATTATCTATTGGACCAACCCAAGTCACTATGGTATCTAGAACTGGAGGGATTCCTAATATCTCTTCTCTGTGAACCTTTGGTCTCTGGTGCCAGGCCCTGCCCACAGAGGGAACCTTCCTAGAATCTGGTCCATGTTCAGTCTCAGGTGCTGGTAGGGAGAGACTTAGCTCTCTAGAGTGCAGCTCAGATCCAGGCAGCCTTGCTACTGAGAAGGCCCAGCCTCGTTCCTGAAGCCTAGTCCCTGCTTTAATCTCAGGCAGGTGACTGGTGTCTGCACTGCCTCCACTGACCGAGCTCTTGCCTTGGCAGCTTCTCAGACTGAGTGCTGGCTTGCCCTTGCCTGTCCCCTTCTCTGGCACCGAAGCCCTGTCCTGAGCCCCCTGTCTGGACTTGCACCTTGCTGCCTACCTCTCGGCCTAGACTCTCCATGTCTTCATGCTTGGATTTCCCACTGCCGAGTTGCACATAGCTGCTGGGGAAATTGTTCCCTCCTGTCAGACTCCAACCCCACTTGGGCACTGATGGCTGGACAGAGGCTCAGAGTCACTGCCCAGCACCTGCAGAGGGGTCCACCCTGCCTTTGTGGGGTCAGTACAGGCCTGGTTGTTTCTTTGGCTCTTTGCCAAAGTTGGTGAGCCCATATCTAAAGTTATGGCATGGTGCTACAGAAGATTCACCAGCCGAATTTAGTCCAGTGCTCTGTAGCAATAGAAGATAAAGGGCTGTAGCCTGACTGACCCATACAGAAATGCTGCAGCTCTTGCATTTGTATCCCAGTGGTCATTCAGAGGCTCTTTCTGGAAGTTCTGGCTTATACTCTGGCCATGAACTTCAGTGCTCTTTAATTCCTCCTGAACCAAAGAGAACTTTAAAAAAAATACAGATAGGACCAGGCACAGTGGCTCATGCCTGTAATCCCAGCACTTTGGGAGGCCGAGGCAGGCAGATCATGAGGTCAGGAGTTCAAGAGCAGCCTGGCCAACACAGTGAAGCCCCCTCTCTACTAAAAATACAAAAATTAGTTGAGCATGGTGGCGGCCACCTGTAATTGCAGCTACTAGAGAGGCTGAGGCTGGAGAATTGCTTAAACCCAGAAGGTGGAGGTTGCAATGAGCTGATATTATGCCCCTGCACTCCAGCCTGGGCAACAAGAGTGAAACTCTGTTTCAAAATATATACATATACACAGATACAAAATTCCTTATCTGAAATCCTTAAGCCAGATGTATTTTAGAATTCATAATTTTTCAGATTTTAGAAAGATAATTTGGTTCAGATACTATACATAATGTCACAACTCCAGTGAGGTCTGAGGCATAACTTTGTAAATCAAACGCATTAATATGTATGCAGTAAAATGTATGAATATTCACACTAAGTGAGATGAATAAAGCTATAATTCATTTCCTTAGCTTGTGTGTCAGTTCAGCTCAGGTTTTCCCACCAAATATTTTCAGGTTTAATCAGATGTTGCTACCATATAAGTTATTATAAAAAATCTGTTTACAAAACTTTTTGAGTAGGTTAAATATTTTCCATGCATTCTTTAATTCATTGTTCTTTCTATGCAGCTTGAGAACAGGAGTTGTATCTCATTCATCTTTTTATTTCTAATGCCTGCCCAAACTCTTGGCATCTACTAGACAATTAATGATGAATGAGTGGGCGGATTATTCTTTAGTTTATTATATTAGTTCTTCATAGGTAACAAAGGGGAGTAAGCCCTTCTTGGAATGACTCATCCAAGTCCTTGTTGGTCATTATGGACAAGGTTGTACAAGGTCTCCACTTTCCCCTCAAATCTCCATGGGCCGGGTGTGGGGGCTCATGCCTGTAATCCCAGCATTTTGGGAGGCTGAGGTGGGCAGATCACCTGAGGTCAGAGTTTGAGACCAGCCTGACCAACATGGAGAAACTCCTGTCTCTATTAAAAAAACATAAAAAATTAGCCGGGTGTGCTGGTGCATGCCTGTAATCCCAGCTACTTGGGAGGCTGAGGCAGGAGAATCTTGTGAACCCAGGAAGCAAAGGTTGTGGTGAGCTGAGATCATGCCATTGCACTTCAGCCTGGGCAACAAGAGCAAAACTCCATCTCAATAAATAAATAAAATCTCCATGAAGGCACAATAATCTATAATAATCAATAGTAAGAGAGGCATTTGATTCCCCTTTTAATTCCTAATTTATTTTACCTCTCTGAAAAGCTGGCAGGTGCCAAAAGCAGGAAACTGACGGAGAGGTCATAGGGCAGTCCCATGGGAAAGCAGCAGGGCGTGTGGGGAAAAGTACAGGTTGGGAGCTAGAAGGCCTGGGCTCTGGGCACAGCCCGCCATCTCCTGGGAATATGACTGGTGCCACATCTCAGCCTCAGTTTCCTCACCCTCTAGAAAAGAGATCCCCAAACTTGCCAATCATCAGAATCACCTGGGGAGTTTAAAAAAAATGTAGATTCTGATTCTGTCTACGGCAGAGTCCAGAAATCTGTTTGTTTAAAAAACTCCTCAGCCAGGTGCTGTGGCTCACATCTGTAATCCCAGCACTTTGGGAAGCCAAGGCAGGCGGATCACTTAAATCCAGGAGTTTGAGACCAGCCTGGGCAACATAGTGAGACCCCTACTTCTACAAATAACTTAAAAATTATCTAAGTGTGGTGGCCAAGTAGCTGGGACCTGTAGTTCCAGCAACTCGGGAGGCTGAGGCAGGAGGATTGCTTGAGCCCAGGAGTTCAAGGCTGCAATGAGCCATGATCATGCCACTGCACTCCAGCCTGGACAACAGAGTGAGACCTTGTCTGTCAAAAAAACAAATAAATAAAAAGCCTCCTGACATAATAATAATACTACAAAAAAGGGAGGAGAAAGAATAGAACTATATAGGAGTAACATTTCTATATATCACTGGAATTAAGCTAGTGTAAACCTAAAGCTAATTCTGATGAGTTAAGATGTATACAGCAAATCCTGGAGTAACCACTAAAACAAGAGTTCAAAAATATAGTGAAAAAAGTCATTAAAAAATTAAAATATTTCCTTGGCTTGTGGCTCCTAAAAACAGAAAAGAAATTAAAATGCTACATCAGAAAGACGCATTTAATGCAAAAGAAAGCAGTCAATGAGGAACAAAAAAGACGGAAGACATAGAAAACAAAAAATAAAATGGCAGGTGTAAATCCAACTATGCCAATAAACATGAACAGATTCAACAATTCAATCAAAAGACAGGTTATCCAACTGGGAAAATAAACATGATCTAACTATATACTCTGTTTACAGAAGATATGCTTATTTTTAACTTTTATTTTAAGTTCAGAAGTATGAGTGCAGGTTTGTTACATAGGTAGATTTGTAACATGGGGGTTTGTTGTGCAGATTATTTCATCACCCAGGTATTAAGCCTAGTATCCATTAGTTATTTTTCCTGATCCTCTCCCTCCTTGCACCCTCCACCCTCAGATAGGCCTGAGTGTGTGTTTTTCTCCTCTCTGTGTCTATGTGTTCCCATCATTTGGCTCTCACTTATAAGTGAGAACGTATGGTGTTTGGTTTTCTGTTCCTGTGTTAGTTTCCTAAGGATAATGGCCTCCAACTCCGTCCATGTTCCTGCAGAGGACACAAGCTCATTCTTTTTGTGGCTACATGGTCTTCCATGCTGTATATGTGCCACATTTTCTTTACCCTGTCTACCATTGATGGCCAATTATGCTGTTTCCATGTCTTTGCTATTGTGAATAGTGCTGCAATGAACATTCACATGCATATGTCTTCATGGCAGAATGATTTATATTTCTTTGGGTAAATACCTAGTAATGAGATTGCTGGGTTGAATGGTAGCTCTGTTCTTAGGTCTTTGAGGAATTCCCACACCGTTTTCCACAATGTCTGAACTAATTTACACTCCCACCAACAGTGTATAAGCCCGGGGTATCCAATCTTTTGGCTTCCCTGGGCCACATTGGAAGAAGGAGAATTGTCTTTGCCCACACATAAAGAACACTAACACTAACAATAGCTGATGAGCTAAAAAAGAATCACAAGAAAATCTCATGTTTTAAGAAAGTTTAAAAGTTTGTATTGGGCTGCATTCAAAGCCGGACTCCTGGGCCATATGCGGCCTGGGGGTTGCAGGTTGGACAAGCTTGGTATAAGCGTCCCTTTTTGTCTGCAACCTTGCCGGCACCTGTTATTTTTTTTTTGACTTTTTACTATAGCCATTCTGACTGGTGTGAGATGGTGTCTCATTGTAGTTTTGAATTACATTTCTCTAACGATCAGGGATGTTGAGGTTTTTTTCACATGCTTGATGGTTGCATGTATGTCTTCTTTTGAAAAATAAGACATGTGGGTTCATGTTTTGCCCACTTTGTAATAGGGTGACAAAAAAGATATGAGACATAGAAAACAAAAAGTAAAATGGCAGATGTAAATCCAACCATATCAATAAATGCGAATAGATTAAACAATACAATCAAAAGAGAGAGATTATCTGACTGCGAAAAAAAACGCATCATCTAACTATATATGCTATCTACAGTAGACATGCTTTTTTGTAAACTTTTATTTTAAGTTCAGGGGTACATGTGCATGACCTGTAGAATCCCTGGACACTTTACACAAATGAGAGCATCTATCCTTATAGCACAATCCGACATCGTACTTTCAAACTTATATATAGATGCTGGATATTAGACAAAGGTCAAATTTCTGTTTCTTATAGACGTTTGATATTAGATCTTTGTCTGATGCATAGTTTGCAAAAATTTTCTCCCATTCTGGAGGTTGTCTGTTTAATCTGCTGATGGTTTCTTTTGCTGCGCTGAAGCGCTTTAGTTTAATTAGATCCCATTTGTCAATTTTTGCTTTTGTTGCAATTGCTTTTGGCATCTTCATCATGAAATCTTTGCCTGTTCCTAGAGACAGAGATTATCTGACATGCTTTTTATTTAAAGATGCAAATAGAAAGTAGAAAAGTGGAAAGACATTTATTATGCAAACAGCAACCACAAGAAAGCTGGAGTAGCTATACTGACTGATATCAAACAAAACAGACTGCAAAATAAAAAGTGTGACTGGAGACAGAGGGTACTTTACAATGACAAAAAGTTTGATTCATCAGAAAGATATAACAATTATAAACATATATGTACCTAATATCAGAGCACCAAAATACATGAAGCAAAGCCTGACGGAAATGAAATAGACAATTCAACAGTAATGGTTGGGGACTTCAATATCCCACTCCCAAAAATAGACAGAATCATGGGACAGAAGATTGACAAAGAAACAGAAAACTTTAGCAACACTATAAACCAACTGGACCTAACAGCCATCGGTGAAACACTCTGTCCTACAACAGAATATACATCCTTAAGTGTACATGAAACATCTGGGATAGGCCATATGCTAGGCAGTAAAACAAGCCTTAATTGCACTCTTGGGCATTTATGTCTGAGAAATTAAAACTTATGTTCACACCAAAACCTGTACACAAATGTTCATGGCAGCTTTATTTGTAATAGGTGAAAATTCAAAACAGCCCAGATGTCCTTCAACAGGTGGATGATTAAACAAACTGTTTTTATCATGATTATTAGAAGTATCACTATTATCATTATTATTATTACTGAAAAACACTTGGAAATCTCACCACTCAGAGAAGACTGATGCTGTCATTCTGGTGAGCATCCCCCTAGCATCCCACATACATATACACACAAATGGATATGTGTACACCTCCAGCAGTTCTCTAGACTTTTCCCTTCCTGAAACGATTCTCAAATGTAACCATGTCTGCCAAAGAGACATATCATAGTTTCCTGGGGTGAGTGGCTGGGGACGACTGTGGTTTAAAAAATCTCCCAGGTGATTCTCAACTATGACTCCATTCTTTAGAGAGGCACTCCACCTTCACCCCGCTACCTAGAGAATCCCTGGGCACTTCACACGAGTGAGAGCATACTACATGTAGCATTTTGTAAACTACTTTTCACTTTCGACACCATCATATCTGCTGGCTGCATAGTATTACATTTTTGGTTTGGGTGTACACAAGATTTAAAACTAATTCTGGCCAGGCATGGTGGCTCACGCCTGTAATCACAGCACTTTGGGAGGCCGAGGCAGGTGGATTACGAGGTCAGGAGTTTGAAACCAACCTGGCCAGCATGGTGAAACCTCGTCTCTACTAAAATACAAAAAATAAGCTGGATGTGGTGGCACTCACCTGTAATCCCAGCTACTGGGGAGGCTGAGGCAGGAGAATTAGTTGAACCTGAGAGGCAGAGATTGCAGTGAGCTAAGATTACGCCACTGATCTCCAGCCTGGGCAACAGAGCAAGACTCCATCTCAAACAAAACAAAACAAAACAAAAAAACCGAATTCCATGTTGATGTTATTTAGCTCTTTCTGTCAAAAAATATAAAATGTTGTGGTGACCAACTTTGTATGTATAAAATTAGCTCTTTATATATTCGTTCCTTTTAGTGGAATTTCTGGATGAGTGGAATTGAACATTTGAAAAATTTAAAATATAATGCATATATCTTCTAGGAAGATTATATGGATTTATGTTTTTATCAGTTAACACTCATTCAACAAACCATGAATCAGGTATTGTTTAGTCTAGAGTATCCCCAATGCCCTTTGCCCTTATTTATTTTGAGACAGGGTCTTGCTCCGTCACCCAGGCTGGAGTGCAGTGGTATAATTACAGTTCACTGTAGCCTCAACCTCCTGGGCTCAAGGGATCCTCGTGCCTCAGCCTCCTAAGTAGCTGGGACCACAGATGTGCACCATCACACAGAGCTAATGTTTTGGGTTTTTTTTGTTTATAGAGACAAGATCTTGCTATGTTGTCAGGCTGGTCTCAAACTCCTGGGCTGAAGGAATCCTCCTGCCTCAGCCTCCCAAAGTTCTGGGATTACAGGTGTGAGCCACCACACCTGGTCATCCTTAACCTTTAAAATTAAGTTCTAAAGGTCTTTGGCAAAACACTGCCTTTTGACTTTTGATCTCAAGCAAATATGAACGCTACTCATTTACCTATTAGGTTACCAGGTAGTCCAGAGCCTACTTTCTCCTTTTTCCTCCCAACTATAAATGCAGTTTGCTTCTCTTTGCTGCCGCCTTGTGCTGGAACTGAAGTTTATTGTAAGAGAAACAGCAATTGACACAACCTTACTTGCAGGGCACAGAGGGGCCTGCAGTGAGATCCTGACAGTCTGCCCTATATAGATCTGGGCCACAGAGAAAGACAGAGCTCTGTGCTTTGGTGCAAAAGAACTTGGTACAGAGCCCAGAGGAGGGCTTGAAGTGCTGAGACTGGGCATCAGAGACCTGGATTCTAGATCCTAGATCTGAATCTGCCCCTAATTTGCTATTGGGCAAATTTGTTGTTTCTTTGTCCTCTGTTTCTTCTCAGAGAATTGAGGGTTGGCTATTGTTTTGCAGACTAGGTGGTGATCCATTAATGAACTGTGAATCGTAGTTACTAGGTTGTGGCAAGTTTGTTTGTTTGTTTAGAACAGATTCAAAAGTAATGGAAGTGTCAAAATGCACTATGCATAGTGAAGGTAAGTATGCTTCCTGAGCCTTTTCAACGCAGAGTGTCCTGGGCTGTTACTTTGTAAAATGCACGGCTTACTGATGGGCTTGGTAAGTACCACTTGGAGGCCACGGGCTTAGGGGAGCTCAGGGTCCTCCCAGCTGGAGCTTTTAGATGTGAATCGGACTATTCACTATTCGTGGTTAGAAGGCCCCACCAAGTGGAGGAAGGTCTGGTGCTGTGCTGCTGCGGTCTTTTCTTTCCCTCCTCTTTCTACGTCCTTTGAAGTGACAGGAAGCCCCGGGCTCTCATGCAGATGACTGGTGAGTTTCCCACTGAGCCCCACAGCAAAAACAACACGTAACAAACTACAGTTCTTGAGTCGGAATTCTCAGGGATGCCCAGCAGGGGACCGGCAGTGCAGGTGCAGGTGCCACTGACCCCGCAGAGGCGCTAGGTGGCGCCACAGTGCTGGGCTCATCACCGCGCGGCGGCTCTGCAGAGGGCAGTGGGAACCCACGATTCTGAGATGGGCAAGGGACAGCGGGTCTGAGGTCCTGCGTACTTTTGGGGTTCCAAAAGTCTGGAGTGGAAGGGTGAGGCTGTTTCACCTGCTCAGGGGTCTCTCTGATCTGGCGCAGAGCTGGTGGGTTCTGCGGTGGATCTAGCTCCCGGGCGGCCGCAGAGGGCAGCTGCCAGTCGGGGGCAGCAGAACACTGGTGTTGGGAGAGTGGGTCCGGCTTCACGGGGAGGAACGCGGGTAACAAAGGCCTTGGGGGCACGGAGCCCCCAGAACCAAAGCAGCCTCGCTGGCTCTCTCCGGGGGCTTCAGGAGGAGGACGGAGTCCAGCTTCCAAAACAGGGACCCCCCCAGTGGTGTGCTGGAGCTGGCTCGTACGGGCTCACCAGACCTGGTGGTTAAATTTTCAAAAAAATTCGCAAGCTGTTTGTTCAAAGCCGTCGTTGAAGACTTGTAACTCTCTGAGTTCCGTCCTGGATATTAACCCCTTGTCAGATGCGAAGCGTGTGAATGCTCTCCCCCATTCTGTAGGCTGTCACTTCATTCTGCTGATTGTTTCCTTCGCTGTGCAGAAGCTTGTTAGTTTAACGGAATCCCATTTGCCTATTTTTGCTTTTGTTGTCTGTGCTTTTTTGGTCTTCTTCCAAAAATTCTTGCCCAGGCCAATGTCATGAAGGGGTTCCCCAATTTTCCTCCAGTATTTTCACAGTTTCGGGTCTTACATTGATTTTTAATCCATCTGTATTTGATTTTGGACATGGTGAGAGACAGGGAGTCTGGCTTCATTCTTCTGGGTATGAATATGGAGTTTTCCTAGCACCCTTCACTGGAGAGACTGGCC
>PVKP010035123.1:0-23591 GCA_004027715.1 Plecturocebus donacophilus | reverse complement strand
CTTTGGTTATTTATATCATATGTGGCTTGGACTTTTATGGGTTACTCTCTTTAATTCAATGACAGACACTTGTCTGTCTTTGAACTTTAACTCTACTTACAATAAGAAATACATTTTACATTTTAAGAACCCCAACATACATACACAATATGCATATGCACACAACATGCCCACACACATGCATTTATATAAATAATTGAAACCAAAGTATCACAAAAGAATATGTAGCTTTGTAACATGTAATATACCTTGTTTTATTCAATTCTACACAATTCATCATACTCACTTAAACATATTGGTTGTTAACCAGTAAGATGATTTCAGGATCCAGTAATGGGTTATTTCTTGAAAAACAGTGTCTGTTATATATACGATAATTTTCATGAAAGTCAATGTGCCTCAACTTCCCATTTGTATTACTGGCACAGGAAATATTTAAATATATTAATAGTATTACCTACAGCCAAGACGAATTTTCTGATTTCCCTGAAAATGCTAAAAGATGTTACTGTACATGAGAACAAGGTCATTATTTACCCTTCTTTCACAGAGAATAGCATAGTATCTGTTTGATTGGAGATAAAAGATATTTCAAAAATTCATTTCTTTAAAAGTCAAAATGATAAAAGACAGGCAAATATTTTAGGTCTGTTATAATTTATAAACCTGGGTTTAACTGGATGGAGAAGAGTAAATCTATATATAGCTAATCATGGTAACGACTGCTGTCGAAGATACAAATAAACCCAATAACTGAATTCAAGGAAATGGTACGTGTTAAAGTTGAAAAAAGAAAAGCTGTGGTTAAAACATGGTTATTGTACAATTACTAGATGACTTATTTAAAAAACACCTCTTTTGTCAGGAGACCAGAAGATTATGTAAAACCCTGCCCCTTTATTAGACATTGTGGTCTGAGCTGTGGGTAAGATGGAGAAGACTTTGCATTTATGTTATGTTATGTGTCAAAATTCTTTGTTTTTTTTTCTTTTGAGACAGAGTCTTGCTCGGTCACCCAGGCTGGAGTGCAATGGCGTGATCTTAGCTCTCTGCAACCTCCGCCTCCTGGGTTCAAGCAATTCTGCCTCACCCTCCCTAGTAGCTGGGATTACAGGTACCTGCCACCACGCCTGGCTAATTTTTTGTATTTTTAGTAGAAATGGGGTTTCACTATGTTCGCCAGGCTAGTCTTGAACTCCTGACCTCAAGTGATCCACCCACTTTGGCCTCCCAAAGTGCTTCCATTACAGGCATGAGCCACCGATGTGTCAAAATTCTATGTAGGGTTCTCTTCTTTCGTGAAAAAGATGGGGCCAGGCATGGTGGCTCACACCTATAATCCCAGCACTTTGGGAGGCTAAGGCAGGTGGATCCTTTGAGTCTAGGAATTTAAGACCAGCCTGGGCAACACAGCAAAACCCTGTCTTTACAAAAAAATTTAAAAATTAGCCTGGCACGGTGGTACATGCCTGTAGTCCCAGCTACTGGAAAGGTTGTGGTGGGAGGATCCCTCGAGCCCAGGAGGTCAAGGCTACATGCGCTGATTTCACCTCTGCACTCCAGCCTGGGTGACAGAGCGAGACCCTGTCTCAAACAAATAAATAAATAAAAAGATGAACATTTGTAAGGGTCTACCGTCACATCCCTTGCCCCTCCTCATGCCTCAGGTACTCATTTCAGGATTCTAATTTGCAACCAGTTTTGTTTTATAGATAACTTTCTTGGTGGAAATGCTTCCAAACTCAAATTGAATGCAGAGTGTGTTACATAAGCACAGATTAAGGCCATGTCTGCAAGGGGATAATGCATTAGAGTCCTGTAGAACCAGTCTTTTCATGTGTTTATTTGTTGTAGGCTTTCTTCCCCCACCTGGTGATATTTGATGAAACTAGTTGGTGCCTTAATTACATGAATTACATCTGAAAATAAATTGTGAAAGTTTCCATATGAAGCACAAGTTTAGCCATATATACTTAGAGTGATGATGGCAAAAATAGGTGAAAAATATTGTAGTTATATAATGTTACCACATAATAGAAATGTTAGTGGATGGTGGAGGGAGTAATAATAATATTATGGAATAATATGTGTAATTAGCACAGAAAAATTTTCACTATACTCAAAAAGAAACTAATGCTTTAATTTACATTTGGTTCTTATTTGTTCTCCCCTCCCCCCACAGTCTATCCTTTCAAAAAAGATGCTAATAAGTAGTAAAGGAACCAGAGCTAAAAAGGGAGCTGTCTTCATCTGTAAATTCACCTTCCCCAAAGTGCTGCAAGTTGAGTGTTTGCAGTTGCCAAAAAGCTGGGGCCCAGCAATAAAGTGCTCAGCCCCCACAGAAATCTCCTTCCTTTAGAGGCGGAACTGCTCATGATAAATACTGCCTCCACAGAAGCCTCCTTGTTTTACCTCCTCTCCACTGTTGCCACCCCATTTGGTTCTCGAGGGCAGGGTTGCCCAAGACTTATTGTGTGGCCACAAAGAGATGGCAGTCATGCCAGATGGCAGGTTTTCCTTGCTTCTGCTTACCCAGACAAACAGACTTAAAGCAGTCTGGTGGTGAAACAAAAATTGTTGTGGCCACGAAGAAAACCTTGTGTCAAAATGTATTCATTTCTTTTCATTTTCTTCTGAGATGCAGACAGCTTATTTAAAAAATCTAATGTTTTGTTGTAAGACTTTTAAGAAAACATACTTCTACTTTTATAAGCAGGTTTTGAATGCCGATGTAAAAATGTAATGGGCACAGTACTTACAGAACTCTGATGAGAGCACACCGTTTCTCTTTAAATAAACCTAGATGTGGTCTTTGGTTTGCATGTAGTTTCACTAAGCCAAGAATTGGGAGATTTTTCACTGGGTGGAGCTGAAATGGTAGTTTAGTTTTTTCTTAAGAATGGATACTCACAAGGGGGTTAACTAACTGCACACCACTGGCAAAGATTTGTAATCCTCAGTGCTAGTAAAGATGAGGCACTTACCCCTTCAAGTGAGGAGAGATGGCTTCCATTTAATTATTGCTGTGTGGCATTTCTGTGTTGGAAGTGGGAGGCACTGCAGATGCTCAGAGGAGCTGGGAGGCCCATGTGTTTCTGCACTACCTGGTCTCTGTGCCCTCACCTCCCTTTAGTCTGCCCTCCACATAGCAGCAGAGGATCCTGCAAAACACCAGTCACATTGTATCACTGCTCTGCTTCAGTGCTGGGGTGTTGATCCAGGCCGTCTTACATAGAGGCAAAGCCCATGCCCTCAAGCCCCTCTGATCTGACTGTTCTCTGTGCATGTGCATGCACGTTCACACGCCCACACACCCACTCACTTTCAACCTCACTGGCCTTCTTCGAAAACACCCGCCTCCATCTCATGGCCTTTGTGTTTGCTGTTCCTGCTGCCTACAGTGTTCTTCCCCCTGATATTTGCAGCGTGTACTCCTTCTCTTTGGATATCATTTTCTGTTCAAGGCTTTTCTTGACCACACCATTTACTCTGTTAACTGCGCCCTCTCCAAAATTTTCTGTCTTGTTCTCTGCCTTACTCTTTTTCATTGTACTCAAGTCACCATCGAATAGGCTAAATCGTTTACTTTTTTTTTTGGTCTGTCTTTATTCTAATGCAAGCTTCATGAAGACAGGGATTTTTACCTGGTTTATTCACTGCTGTCCTTGATGCCTAAAATAATGTCTGGCATATAATAGGTGCTCAGTAAATATTTAGTGAATTTGCCAGTATGTACTAGTAGTCCTTCAAAATGGGCATCTGGTTCTTTAGACTTGATGGCTCGTGTTATCTTTCTTGCTGTTTGACCTTGGTTTTGGTGACTGTGAGTCTGGTTCTTCCTCTAGTTACAGTGCCTTGTGCTGCCTTAGACATACCTCCAGCAATGATACAACTGTTGGCCACCTCACTTTGCCTACCCTGCTGTCTGTCCTCCCACATCCCCTTATATCAACAAGGTTCACTCTGGGTATGAATGGGACTCTTCTGTATGCCAAGTTTAAGGTAGGACCCAAGGGTGTGTATGATGCAGTCCCTCTGAGTGTCCAGGCCTGCTGTCCTCCAGACGTTAAACTAGCCACTGAATCTCCCTAACAGCTCGCAGGTGATGAATAGCAGTTTAGTATAGGTGGCCTAAGAGGTGTGGCCAGGTTGGATGTACCATTAAAGCAACCTAGAAAGTGTGAGCCATGCATTGCCAGGCACTCTTGAGAAATAGTCACACGTGCTGTTTCCTGTGGACCTGCTCTTTGGGCCAGCCTGCTGCCACCTTGCCATGGGAGGATTTGATGTGTGTGCTCTGTACTTTTGCAAGCAGCTTTGCTTTCCTCTGAAAGGCATCATCTCTGTTCACAGATGTCATGACTTTGTTTTTTAGCCCAAGACAGCATTTGCTCTTTGCGTTTGTTTCCTAGGGCTGTTGTAACAAAGTACCACAAACTGGGTGGCTTTAAACAGAAATTGATGGTCTGATGGATCTGGATGCTGTAAGTCTGATGTCAAGATGGTGACGGGGCTATGCTTTCCCTCTGAGGGGTCTACGGGAGATCCTTCGTTGCTTCTTCTAGTTTTGGTGTTCGGTGGCAATCCTAGGCCTTCTTAGGTTTGTAAATGCATTGCTACAATCTTTGCCTCTGTCATTACACAGCCATCTTCTCTCTGTGTCTCTGTCTTCTTCTCTTAGAAGGAACAACAGTCATATTGGAGTAAAGTTCCACCCTAATGACCTCATCTTAACTTGATTACAACTACAAAGACTCTATTTCCAAATAAAGTCACATTCACAGGTATTGGGAGTTAGGAATTATCCTGATATCTTTTGGATATTATAATATCCAATTTAGCCCACAATGTGCTTCATGAGAAAGAAGCAGCAACCATGAAGAAAGCCTAGATATTTTTAAGAGTGGAGAGCACACTTGACCTTTCCTTGACAGCCTTAAGCTTCCCTAAATACTGTTGTCCTCACTGACTGGCTTGTCCCAGGAGTAGGGTTTTTGATCTTCAAACCTTGGAATGTAGTTCTGTAAAGTGAGACAAGTATGACTTTTGTCTCTGAGGTCCAGGAGCACTGAAAGAATGGATAGATTAATTGTTAATAGGGAATGCCCTACAAATACAGGAAGAACCACTCTCCTGCAAGTGTAGCTCTGGTTTATTGTGGGAGCCCGTGGACCTTCGGTGAGGCAGATCTGGAAGGCTACAACAGGGGATGTAAAGAGCCCCTTCTCAGATCCGCTTCTTGGCCTATTCTGCTCTTTCAAAGGTATTCCGTGGTCTCCTCATTTTGATCATTGCTCAGTGGCATTGTTGTAGAGGAAGTGGGAGCGTGCTTGATGGAGTTTGAGAGGCCTATGCATGTCTGCACTTGGAGAAATGTTAATGTTGAACTAGTATTCCTCTCCTTGCATCACAGGAGACCATTACTAGATCTGTGTGTAGAAGCCCAAGCAGTTAGAGGGGCCTCTGCGAGGCTTGTGGGATTTTTCTGGCCAGAAGATGGGCCATGATGAAGGGAGGCCATGTTAAGTGGCTATGATCCACTGCCTGTAGGGAAGAGTACACAACACACACCCAGCAGGGCTTAGGTAGCCGGAACCGTGGCGGCTCCATACCCCCAAAGTGAATTTTAAACTTGACTTATTTATGCTGTTCTCATAGCAACAGGAAAACTATTCTGACCTATAGCCACGGAAGACTCTGTAAAAGAAACTGTAGGAGGAAAAAAAAATAATGCCAGGAAAAAAAAATTTAATGAAGTACCATTCTTTCACTTATTCAGTCAACTGAGAATAACAGTTTGTGCATTTGGCACTCAAATGGGAAATGGCATTTCGTGTTGCAACATGAACCTGCTTACATTAAGTGATTTATTTTTTTGTTTAGACATACTGTACTGAGAACTTTCTTCAAGTAGAAAGATATTAAAAATGTGAGAACCAGCAGTCCTCACTAACCTGAAGCATTTGGGGACTTAGAGGAATGATAAATGCAAACAGCCCAGAATCCAGAAATTGTCTTGAGCATTTAAACTCCAGACTCTGGGAATATGTGCACGTATTCAGTTAGTCAGATGTAGATAATTTTTCTTTCTGTGAGGTCTCTTTTCACTTATATCTTGTCTGGACAGGGTGGAGCCCTTGCTTAAATTCTATTTCTAGCTGAAGAAAGACTAAATTACTGTAGACCAAAGCCAGTGCTACTTGGAAAATGGAAAAGGCATAGGAGACAGGGCACATCTTCTTTGGCCCGGCCGTGAACTTGGGGCCCCTCCTCCGGTGAGTGCTCCTGGGAGGTTGCACAAGGCTTATGTTAAACTACTAGGCCAAGCTGAAGGAACGCCTCTTATCTCTCTCTTGTTTGTACTGAAGATCCGTGTTTGGTAACCATTTCATAGACCTTTTCTACCACTCAACTCTGGGCTTGTAGTTAATGCTGTGCTCAGCATATTTCTGTGTGATCTTGATAGAAATCTATAGGCCGAAGACCTTGTGAGCTATTTCTGTCCTCTATCTCTCTCATTTTCTATTTGCTATGTTTGTCTGTATTATATATGCATAAATATGACCCAATTGTATTACATTAATTTTTTTTCAAAAATATATTAAAATTAGATTTTATTCCCTTTTTCTAACCTGCCCATTTATGAGCTCTTGCATGGTAACATCTTGATTCCCGTTTTGGCTGAGGAACTATATAAACTAGTTTGTTGCATGCTGCTCTATTTTGTATTCATGGTTATGATATTGAAACTTCAGGACCACACACAGATAGCAAAGTCTCTGGCCACTTAAGCATGTAAACAGTCTGGCTTTTTATAAAGTGGAAAAATATTTCTTGTGCACTATTTTAACATGATCAGCATGTTGAAACTTGGTGTGCAACTGTGTCAACATTTCTTTGGCTCTGAAGAGCAAACCTGGAGAACCTCATGGTAACATATAAAATACAAAGCTGGTTTGTTTACTACTGGGATTTAGGCAGCAATTAGAGTCTGAAGTTGACTTACAAACTCGGGATACAGAATAAATGAAATAATTATTTTTGCATCACGATTATGGTAGCTAAAATACTTATTCCTTTTCAGATGGCTAAGATTCTTTCAGTGAATCAGAGGAAAATGGGTGGTTCGATTACCATGCAGTTTCTTTTTTTTTTTTTTTTTTTTTTTTTGAGATGCAGTCTCACTCTCTCACCAGGCTGGAGTGCAGTGGCGCAGTCTCGGCTCACTGCAACCTCCGCCTCTCGGGTTCAAGTGGTTCTCCTGCCTCAGCCTCCCAAATAGCTGGGACTACAGGCCCACACATCACCACACCCAACTAGGTTTTTTTTTTTTTTTTTTTTTTTTTTTTTTTTTTTTTTTGTATTTTTAGTAAAGATGGGGTTTCACCATGTTGGTCAGGATGGTCTTAATCTCTTGACCTTGTGATCCACCTGCCTTGGCCTTTCAAAGTGCTGGGATTATAGGCGTGAGCCACTGCGCCTGGCCCATGCAGTTTCTTTGTTGAAAAACCCACATTGGACCCAGCTTGACAGTGTTTTATTTTGTTTCATAAATTTACTGAACACCTCAAATGTGTCAGATTCTTTTCTACATGCTGGGCCTGTGAATTTAACAAGAAAGGCCTCATGTTGTTTGCCCAAACTCTCTGGCTGTCTTGAAAAGAAACAAACAGTAAATAAGTAATCAGGTAAGCAAGAAGATGTTTGTGATTACTGTGAAATTCAACATGAGATGTTTACTGAGGGCACTGTTGAGACCCTTAGGATGTGTCAGTGAACAAAACAAACGCACATTTTCTTCTCTTAGGGGTCTCATATTCTAGTACAGAAAACAGACCATAAGCAATAACTGGAATAAAGACATACATTGTGGAGCATGTTGGTAAGCAGTCAGTACTATCCAACAGGAAAAAGCAGAACCAGGTGAAAGGTATCAGGAGGAATGAGGCAGCAGGGGGCATGGGAATGGACAGGCTGCAATTTTATTTTTATTTATTTTCCCAACTTTATTGGAGTATAATTGACAAAAATTGCATATATTTAAGGTGTATAATGTGACGATTTGATGAACGTATACATTGTGAAATGATTATGCAATCTGGCTAATTAACACCTTCATCACCTCACATTTTGTGTGTGGTGGGGTGGTGAGAACACTTAAATTCAACTCTCTGGGGAAATTTCAAGGGAAGCTACAATTTTAAATCAGGTGGCTGGGGAGAGCTTGCTTAAGAAGACTTGAAGAGGTGAGGGAGTAAGCTCAGATGTGTCTCAAGGACAGTGTTCTAGGCCTGTAGGAGGCCAGTGCCTTTTGCTGAGGTTATGCAATTTGAACTGAAACCCGGACAATGTGAAGAACCTGTCATGTGTAGAGTTAGGTGGGAGTGCCCCAGGCAGAGGAACAACAGAGCTAAATACAAAGACAGGAGAGGAAGAGGCCACTCTGACTGCCCCTTTAAAGTGGGCGAAGAGGTAGGAGAGGAGGGAAGAGGTTGCTCAGATAAGGTTGTATAGTCCAGGCCAGGGGGCTGGGTTTTACTTTGTATGAAATGGGTTGTGGAAGGAGATCAGACACTCTCTTCTGCTTGCCTGTCTCTTAAGAGTTCAGAGAGGAGAGGATGAATGAACCCAGCATAAACTTACCCTGAGGACCAAAAATCTCATGAGGGCCAGGATTTGATCTGCTGGTTCACTACTGCATCCTAGCAGCCCAGCAAATACCAGGCCCAGGAAAACAGTTTTTGAAAGGATGGACACATGGACAAATGATTTAGTGATGTATCTCCTGGGACAGACGCCCATTATCTTTTTTTTTTTTTTCCGAGATATTTGGAAAATGCAAAGAAAAAAGAAGTCTCAGGAATAATATAACAGCACTTTATGCCAACCACCCAGAATTTACAGCAGTTAATATTCTGGCATGTTTGCTTCCAGGCTTTTTTTTTATTATTTCTTTGTGAATACTTAAAAAGCACACAAGGAGCAGAGGGATACATTCTCCTTTATATATATATATACACACACACACACACACATATATATACGTGTGTGTGTACATAAACGTTAAACTTCTTTTTAATTACCATTCTTAGTTGCTTTTCCCATGCTAGTTGCCTAATAATTTGTTAGCATATCCTGTTTCTGGTTTGCATCTGGGGGAAGGGGAGGTAGAGAAAGGAGCTAGCTTTGTCTGAGAGGCCACTTGGTAGGCCTTGTGGCCCAGCGCTCACCTGGCCGGAGTGAACCAGTGTCTGTGCACACAGCCCTGCCCTTGGAGCCCATCAGCCTACTTGGCGAGCACCTAGTTTGGGTCTAACACAGTGCTAGGCACGATGCCAATGTGGGCAGAGCCTACGAGAGCCCCATCCTTGAAAAATCCTTCTCTTTATGGCATTCCTGTAGCATGATTTGTCCTGGGTCAGTTTGCCCTTGCCCCTCTGAGACCTTCAGCAAATGAGATGCTCAACAGGGATGACTATTCCAGATAACTGAAGCTTATTCCTTTACTATATGAAATGCTTTTGATGGAAATTACCCTAAAATATCTCACAGATTTAGATTTCCCTATCTTAAATGAGGTCTGTTAGCCTTTGGTGTGGGTTGATCAGGATTGTTGTTTTCAACCACTGCTAAATCCGTTAATGTTCCCAGGGGCTGCTGGCAACTTGCTCCTACAGTACATGGCCCCAGACTGCTTTGCAGACTGCCTTGCTTTAGAAACTCTTCTGTCTGCTTTTGCTAACTTTCCTGGTCCTCCCTCTCCACGGGCTGGCAGCTCTCCCTTCTTGCTGTTGTCAGTGAGCCTGCTTCTAACTCTCCTTCAGTTGAACCTCTCACTCCTTATTTATGAGTTCCATCCGCTGGGGCCTGGGAAGACAGATAGTCAAATTAAGCAAATTCTGGGTATGGCCCAAGAAGACTCCCAGTGAGTGGCTCTCCACTGAGGGTTTCCTGCAGACCCTGGGGCCTAACTTGAGGTTTCTGTCAAACTTCCCAGCCTGACATTTTGATACTGGCTGGCAGACACATTTTGATTTATGGTCTTCCCAAGAGAACCATGCTGAGGTCAGTGCTGCTATGTGAGGCTCTGTAAGCATTCCTAAGTAGCTCTGTGATGGGTTAATCTCCCTACTCCTACTCCGAGTCAGGGTTTCACTCCCTTTCCCCTGTGATTCTACCCACAATGTCTGACCTAGTGCCAAGGGCACAGGTTGTTGGCATCAGGTTGGAAGTCAGCGTTAGGGAAATCTGACTGTGAAATTGTTGTTCCCAGGTCTGTAAAGCTTTCAAGTATTTCAGTCATTCGATTATAAAGATAGTGGGGAACATGGAGATAATCTCATTCCAGGTCATAGTTTTGCAATTGGAGAAACTAAAGCCCTGAATGGAAAATGACTGAGATCACCAAGTTGATAGTCACCAACAGAGCACTGTCCCCACTGTGGAACAGTGGCCACCATGGATGGAATTGCTCTGATTTTGGACTGTAATTTATCTGAACCAGTAAGTTGGACAGCCTTGGCAACACTATAAAGTAGAGGGTCTCTCTCCTGTACCTCATTTCCCAAGTATGGTAGAATATCACCTTGATACAGACCAGATTTTCTTCTTGTTAAAAAAAAAAAGTGGTTTGCAGCTCATTCACTATGTGGAAAAAAGTCCATCCAGAAAGATGTTCATTGCAGCTTTGCTTATAGTGGTGGTGAAAAATTGGAGACAGTTGATCCAGCATTGGGATGATGAATACGTATTTGTTTTTAAGCAACAGAGTCTCACTTTCTCACCCAGGCTGGAATGCAGTGGTGCGATCATAGCTCACTACAAACTCCTGGCTCAAGCGGTCCTCCCCGTGAGCTTCCCCAGTATCCAGGACTATAGGTGTGCACCACCATGCCTAGCTATTGTTTTTATTTAAAATTCTTTTTTAGAGACAGGGTCTTGCTCTGCTGCCCAGGCCAGTCTCAAACTCCTGTTGCCAAGTGATCCTGCTGCCTCAGCCTCCCAAGTTGCTGGGATTACAGGTGTGAGCCACTGCACCAACCTGATGAGTAAATTTTGACACAGCAGAATAATAGAATATTAGGTAGCTATTAAAATTCTATGTACAGAATTTTAAATAACAAGGTCATTGACTAAGTTGATGGTCATTTTTGATCCTGTTATAATATTAAGTCAAACAGGCAGAATTAAAAAGTAAAATTAACAATATAATTTAAATTTTTTTTTAATTTTAAAAAAGAAGATGGTCAGAGCATTTACTAGTCACTCTTTCTGATTGGTAAAGGGAAAGAAGCTGTATACATCCATGCACTGGATACTATATCTATCATGTCTGTGACACTGCCATGTGGTTTTTACCCTTGATTTGTGTTTAGACTGAACAAATGATCCCCAAGCCCTTAGGGTACTATAGAGTACATAAGCCATACTCCTTATGACCACACACACCTTTCATCCTGGATAACGGGCAGCTGGGGCTGCAGGCCCATTGTGCAGTCAGGTATCTTGCTTCCTGCCCGGATCAGTGGGGAGCATGAAGCCCTCCTAGTGAAGCCTGTCCAGCTCTACTAAAGATAGAGCAGGCTGCAGTAAAAGAGAGCCTGGCCATAGCCTTAGGTGCCTGGCAGATTATTAATGGGCCCAGGGTGAATGGACCCAGCATGAGTTGGGCACAGTGTACCTTTGAAGGACCCTGCCAGCCGAAACCACTGGGTCTGTTGTTGGAGACAAGACCACTTCCTGGGTGACTTTATCAGAGCACCTGGCTTTGGTGCCGTGTTCTTGTCCCTGGCAAAATGGAACCAGGTGGGCATTTAAAACATAAAAAGTTTGCAATATGTTGTTCTCATAATCTGCTGGTATATCCTACATATTTCCCTGTTCGTAAGATGGGGCTGATGGTGTGTGTTCCTAAAGCTTTCTTCATCATAGTCTCAGATAAAAACGCAGTGCACTGGCAGTCATTTAGTCAGATCCTCACTCTTCTGCAATCCTCTCTGCATCCTCCGTGCCATGGATCACACTGCCCTGGGGATACTGTTAGGGATGTTGAACTCCTTGAGACTGTCTGTTCACCTGACTCCCAGGCAGGCAGTAAGGCGATTAGGCTTTTCCTTAAGTTCAGCCAAATGCTGAAATTGCCTCCTTGAAACCTACCTCCAGCTGTTTTAATTCTGCCAACAGAATATGACCACCGGCTCTTCAACAGTAACAGCAACAGCATAAATGACTAATTTAATAAAGCAGCTGGATGTGTTCCATCTTCTTTGATGCTCACCACCTCCCCTTACTACCCCGGCTTCCTGGATGAGGCTTGGAGAAGGTAAGGACCCATAATTAGATGGCCAGACTGAGAGGAAAGTGCTGAGTCACCACATGATGCTGACTCACCCTCTTCACGTGACAACCCTTCCTGTGTATGGAGACCACAGTGCTTTTCCTCTTCTGTAGTAAATAGTTAAGTTCCTTTGACCATTCCATGTAAATGGTGTTCATTAAGTATGAAACTAACATTTATCAAAATTAAATATGAAATTGTCACATATGCGTATCATGTCACCCATGCCTATTATAAGAGAAGTAATTTGGTATTTTTTTCTTATGAAAGAATAGCATACAAATGTGAGATTATGGGATTGGAAGGCAGTGTCTCTGAATTATTTGAGTCTAGAACAGGTATTGGCAAAATTTTTCCGTAAGTAGCCAGATAATATATCCCTTAGGCTTCTGGATGATAGAGTCTCTGTTGCATTAACTCAACTCTGCCATTGTTGCACAAAAGCAGACATAGACAATATGTAAACAAGTGAGCATGGCTGTGTTCCAGTAAAATGTTATGGGCAAAAACAGTTAACAGCTGCGTTTTCACCTTGGCTTATCATTTTCACTTAATGGGGTTTTTCTTGATAATGAGAAAGAATTTACAAGTGGGTGTTAAGTAGGAGAATCCAAGATGTTTTATTATAATTATTAATAGTACCCCTTTTTAGTTTCAAAAGTGTCTTGGTCAATAAATTAACATATTGTCATCTGGATTTATGTCACTTTAAGTATTTTTTTTTTTTTTTAAGGGATGGTCTTGCTCTGTCAACCAGGCTGGAGTGCAGTGGTACAATCATACCTCTTAGCTCAAATGATCTCCTGCCTCAGCCTCCTAAGTAGCTAGGACTACAGGTGTGCACCACCATCCCCAGCTAATTTAAACTATATATATATCTATATATATATACACATACATACATACATAGTTGTTGTTACTGCCTAGGCTAGTCTTGAACTGCTGGCTTCAAGCAATCCTCCTTCCTGCCTAAGCTTCCCAAAGTGCTGGGATTTCAGAGTGAGTCACCACACCCAGTCACTTTAAATTTCTTAATGAGACTAAGGTGAAATAAACCAAAGAAACTTTGGTTTATGTCCTTACCACAGTCAAACATTTTTTGTTACAACAGTCAGAACTTTTCTGCATCGGGTGACTTTTCCATAGATTCCTATTCTGTCCTAGTCCAAGAAGAAGTCCTAGTAGTGAAGGAAGACTCAAAGAGGGAAAACAAAGACTTGCTAGAGGAGCATCCCTAGCTCACTTTCTGGGAGTAGTGCCTGTGTGCTGGGCACTGTGCCAAGGGCTTTAATATGGCCTGTCTTAGGAAATATCTACTAATCCCAGGAGTTAAGTATGATTTTTATTTCCATTTTACTGATGAGGAAACTGAAGCACAGAAGGTTAGGAAATTTGCTGAGGGTTACAGAACTGGTAATTTGATTTGGGTTTAGACCTAGACTCTCTGGCCCCAGAACCCAAGCTCTGAGGTTGAAAAAGTGAAATAATTAAATCTAATAAATCAGTCAAATTAAAGGAGGAGAAGACTGGGATGAGGTGTAAGAGCTGGCAGACATACCTCTCATCTGAACCATCTTAGGTACAAACATCACGGAGGTCAGGGGTATTTGCTGCACTCTTTCAGTGGTAGTAAAGGAATTACAAAATCCTTAGGCTTGCTGGTTGAGAGAAATCTTAGGGCACTGGAGAGACTTGAGGCCAGAAGATGCCAGGTGGGGAAGGGCATCCTTGGATTTAGGAGATACAGGGCTTGAGGAAGAGTAGGAGGCTCCCTTTTGCATTTGAGCTGCCTCTGGCATGCCCAGGGTTTTGTCTGGCTGAGCCCACTGGCTGGAAGGACCAGAGGAGTCCTGGCTATGCCTTTCACTGGCCATTGTCCCTCTGCAGCGGAGTAGTCAATATTCAACAGAGCATCTGCCTGGCCATTAAGATGTGTATCTCCATGGGACACCTGTGGCTTCTAGTGAGGCCAGTGGAGGGAGAGTGGCTCAAACTACTTTTTGGATTCTTATGCTTTAGGCCCCATACTTCTAGCTCAGTGATTTAAGAACACCATGTTGTATATAATTTTCAAAGGGAGTAGCCTTCTTTAGATAAACCTGTGCCAAAAGGAAATTTTTAAAAATAATTCCCATCAGCTCTTATTATTTCTGGGTGGTATTTTTTTGTACATTTTCCAAAGCAGTGACCCTAACCACAGTGAGGACAGTCATTTGGAGCTTTTGCAAACTACTCACTTAGAGAAAAGTGCAAAGAAGGGTGTCTCTAGGTTTGGCTACAAAACTCTACCTGGGAGTGGGAGGTGAGAGTGGGAAACCAGTGGATATGCCTCCTGGCCCCAGCTTTTTAAAATGTACCCTTTGAGGTGGATTTTATCTGCTGCATTTTCCCAGATTTTGAATGTTGCCCCAGGACAACTGTCTTAAGTTCATTTTGGCATCAGGACAAATGAGAGGATGTTTCCTGTTGCCTGACTCTTGCCCCAACTTCTTTCTCTGTTCTGTTTAGTTCTTGGCTAAATTCTTTCTTGTATTCCACATTTTAACTGACATTAGGGCACCAGGTGCATAAATCTGCAAACAGTTAACTTTTCTGTTTGAGTATTCTGGTCAGAGTATGCTGAAGTTAAAGTTCTTGTAGCACTGAAAGATCACCCTCTGTACAATGCATTAAGTATTTAATAACTGTACTAATAATTACAAACACTTTTAATGGGCCACACGGGAGCCTTAATGTGGTTTAAAAATGTATTTCTTCTGTGTCAAGTTAACTTTTGTCAAATTGAGCGAAATTCTTCAAAGTAGCTTTGAAGGATTGGAGCTTCATAAGCCTAGGAAAGAGTAGCACATTGCAAAAGTAGTTTTTATGTAAAAAGAGACAACAGAAATAGTGTGAGTATTAATGTAGTGCTTTGTACATTTCCTTTATAGTGTTGTACTTTTTAGGTGGAGAAGTGTCCCACTACCCTGTTGGATCTGCTATATGTCAGGTTAAGCAATTTTGAGTAGGATTGGCAGCAAAACCAACTTTGGAACACAGGACTCTCTGGCTTCAAGATCTCTACTTTGGGAACGTGGACAGTTTGGATTTGGCCATTTTTGAAGCATTTTAGAAAATAGGACACTACTGAGGGACAAAATTGGAGGTTGATGTGTTTTGTGTTAAATTCACATTTATTTCTAAGTTGAAGCTTTTTTTTTTTTTTGAGACAGTGTCTCGCTCTTGTCACCCAGGCTGGAATGCAATGGCAAGATCTCGGTTCACTGCAACCCCCCGTCCTGGGTTCAAACAATACTCCTGCCTCACCCTCTGGAGTAGCAGAGATTACAGGCACATGCCACCATACCCAGCTAATTTTTGTATTTTTAGTAGAGAGAGGGTTCCATCATGTTGGCCAGGCTGGTCTCGAACTCCTGACCTCAGATGATCTGCCCGCCTCAGCCTCCCAAAGTGCTGGGATTACAGGTGTGAGCCACTGTGCCTGGCCTAGTTGAAGCATTTTTTAAGAAATTATTTTCTGGTAAAACAGGTGTGCCTTTGAAGTGATACAGTTGCTTTCCAAAGCTCAGAAAGAAATAATTAAAACAAGGATAAAGTCCAGTAATGTAATTACCAGTTTTACTTTGTTTTGGCTTATTTAAAAGTGTTGGCTCCTTACTCCAAATGAGATCCAGTCAAAACACTTACAATTATAATGTGCATACATTAAGGACTTAAGAAACTGTTATTTCTCAAGTATTTGGAAGGAAATGATGTCTTCTGGATGAAATTCATGACATAAGCATAGCTCATTTGTTTCACTAGCCTGAATACTCTATCCAAATGACAAGTTTTTTAAATTTAAAAGCTTTTAGGTGTATTCATATTGGCATCAGATTATTGATTATTTATTTCCGAAAGCTGATATTTTAAGAGATATAAAGTCCTTACACCTGATTTTGCTGTCATATAAATCACCTGAGAACAGCTTTTTCACTTGTTTCTTGAGGCTTTTTATTTTTTTGGAGATTTGGTCTTGTTCTGTTACCAGTGGTAGAGTGCACTGGTGTGATCATAGCTCACTGTAGCCTCTGCCTCCAGGGCTCAAGTGATCCTCCCACCTCAGCCTGTCGAGTAGCTGGGAATATAGGCATGTGCCACCACACCTGGCCAATTTTTATGATTTTGTAGAGACGGGGTTTCACCATGTTGTCCAGACTGGTCTCTAATTTCTGAGCTCAAGGGATTCACCTACCTCGGCCTCCCAAAGTGCTGGGACTACCCATGCCTGGCCTCTTGAGACTTTTTTTTTTTTGAGAGTCTCGCTCTGTCTCCCAGGCTGGAGTGCAGTGGCACGATCTCAGCTCACTGTAGCCTCCACCTCCTGGGTTCAAGCAATTCTCCTGCCTCAGCCTCCTGAGTAGCTGGGACTACAGGCATGCAACACCACACACAGCTAATTTTTGTATTTTTAGTAGAGACAAGGTTTCACCATGTTGACCAGGATGGTCTTGATCTCCTGACCTTGTGATCTGCCTGCCTCAGCCTCCCAAAGTGCTGGGATTACAGGCATGAGCCACTGCACCTGGCTGAGGCTATTTTTATCTGCACCTTAGTGTCTGGCATAGTGGTATCTTCTTAGGCACAGGTAGGTACACACATAAACAAAATGTCAGCGGTTTCAAGATTTTATTCTTTGAGGGAAGGTTTAGTTTTTTTAGCTCAGAGAAAGTATGTTTAGTTTTTCAGTTCAGAGAAAATCACCTTATTAATCAATTATAGATAGATAATAAGACAGCACTTAGAAATGAACATTCTGCCTTCTGAGATGTGTGCTTATTTTTAAGTGTCTGTTCTGAGATGTTTTATAACAAATCAGATTCATTGCTTTATAGCCCTTCTTCATTAAGATGGGTCTACCAAGGAAAACCTCAGAAGCTCACCCCCTCAAAGACAGCTGTGATAGAAATATCAAGTAATAGTAAGTTTGCTGCTATGATTTTTTCAGAAGGAATTTTCTGGCATCAGCAAAGAAATTTCAAAGTGGCTTAGGTTGTCTCCATTGGCTTTTATTCATCTTTCCGTTTAACAGAATGAAAAATGTCTGTGCTATTACAGCTTTGTTCTAAAGTGGACCATAATTTTGTCTATGTTTTACATCCCAGTGGATTCCTAAGTCCAAATATGGTGTTGCTTCTCAGAGAGGTCTCCTTTTCTTTCCCTTCAATCTATAGAATATTTAATAGATTTATTTTGAGGTCAAGATTATCTTTTAGGTCAACCTGCAACTTAAAACCTGCTAGACTAATGTATTTGAATGAGCTTGGGAGGAACTATGTATGAACATTCTGATCATTTTGCATTGTCAAGCCTTAGCATATAACAAGGCATTCCTAAGAATTTATGAAATAGTTTTAAACTGATCTTTTCTCTGAACCCCATCTGTTACTGGTTCTTGTTTCCATATGTACCATACCAGAAAGACTGTCATTGAACCCTCACAGGGTCAATGTCAAAGTCATGCCTGTGTTTTATAACACTGTCAGAAACCAGGGGTACTGCCATGCCCCTCAGTCTGGCTTGACAAGGTGAAAATTCAGGGACAGATGAGAGGAGGGACCAGATTCAAGACAAAGGATGGACATAGGACAGAACTTGATTCAAAGTGGGGATAGAGTGTTCTAACAGAAGTGATGTATAAGCATCTTCCCACATACTTGAAATGAAATATGGCAACATTTATTAAAAGAAATGAAAATTTGAAGCATTGATTTTAGGGAGATGGACATATGTTACGTGTTAGAAGGTCAGACAGATGAGGAGACAGATGAGCGGCCCAAGTTGCACTCCTAGCTCTTTGCCCGTAGGCTGCTTGCTGACATCTCAGTACCTACATTTCTCATCAGCAAATTGGAGCACTGGCTAATAGCCCTGCTGCATAGGGTTGATGTGAGGAATAAGTGAGGAGGGCATCTTGGGTATTTAGGAAGCCCTCCATCTGTGCTGGTGATGGGGCCACTGTCCCTGGAGGTGTGGAGAAGTGACCTGGGCTGGTGCTCAGCAGCTTTGTCAGCTTATCATCCCTGCATCCCCAAGAATGTCTTCTAACTTCTCTAGGCCTTCATCAGTTTCAGCCTTTGTCAAATAAGGGATTTGCTATATACAAGGTCCTTCCAGAAGTAAAACTTTGTTTTTAAGGTAAAATTGTATTTCTCCCAAAAGGCAAACTGAAAATAATTAGTAGTTTACAAATTAAGAATTCTGCTTACAATACACATTAGGACATATTGGAGGTGAGGAGGGGCAGGGGGAGGAAGAGCATCAGGAAGAATAGCTAATGGAGGCTGTGCTTAATACCTAGGTGATGGGTTGATCTGTGCAGCAAACCACCATGGAACACACTTACCTATGTAAGAAACCTGCACATCCTGCACATGTGCCCCAGGACTTAAAAGTTGAAGGGAAAAAAGGAGTTCTGTTTAGAAAAATTAATGTTCTTCTAGGAAGATATACTTGTTAACTTCAGGAACACGTTGATTAAATGGACATTGTTATTGTCCTGCTGGAAATTGAGAATCTTGCCACTCCGGATGACCATTCTCCACCCAGCACTAGAGACTAGTCTTTGTTGTTGTTGTTGTTGTTGAGACAGAGTTTCACTCTGTCACCCAGGCTGGAATGCAGAGGTGTGATCACAGCTCACTGCAACCTTCACCTCCCGGGCCCAAGTGATCCTCCCACCTCAGCCTCCTGTGTAGCTGGGACCACAGGTGCAAGCTACCACCCCTGGCTAATATTTTTGTATTTTTTGTAGAGACAGGGTTTTGCCATGTAGCCCCGGCTGGTCTTGAACTCCTGAGTTCAAGTGATACACCTACCTTGGCTTCCCAAAGTGCTGGGATTGCAGGTGTGAGCCACCATGCCTGGCCTAGAGACTTTTCTAAGGAAGACAGAAAATGTTTGCCTAACACAGGTGGGTAATGCTGGCCATAGGAAGGTAGTCATGAGTTTGATATTCTTTCCTCCCTGGTATTCTGAAAGTAGCATTTTTATCAATTAACTGTAGTAAAATTGTTACATTGGAGATACTTCATAAAAAATGCGCTTTATTGAGGTGTGATTTACATTTACTAAAATGTACCCATGTAAGTGTATACTTGGACCGTTTTTCTTTTCACTGTCATAGTCTTTGCAAAAGTTGGATACGTTTTGACAGATATTTACATCTGTGTAATAATCATTGCCTTATGGACTTTTAAAACAGCTTTATTGAGGTATAATTCATATACCATTAAGATTCCTCCATGTGAAGTGTATAATTTAGTCGTTTTTAGTGTCTTCACAGAGTTGTGCAGTCATTACCACAATCTAATCTTATACCATTTTGTCACTACCCCTCTCACAAAAAAAACAAACCCCACACTCATCAGCAGTCATTCTCCTCTTCTCTCCTCATCTCTGTTCTCACTCCTATCCCTCGGCAACCATTGATTTACTTTTTGTCTTTATAAAAATTTGCCTGTTATGGACCTGTCATATAAATGAAGTTATACAACATGTAGTATTTTGTGACTAGCTTCTTTCACTTAGCAAAATGTTTTCAAGGCTCAACCATGTCATAGTATATTCTATTCAGTACTTCATTTCTTTCTATGAATAATATTCCATTGTATGGATATATCACCTTTTGCTCATCTATCAGTTGAGAGACATTTAGATTGTTTCTATTATGACTAATGTTGCTATGAATGTTTGTGTAAAAGTTTTTGTATATTCTTACATATTTTCCTTTACCTTGGGTATATACCTGGGAGGGGAATTGCTAAATCATATGGTGACAACTTTTTGGAGAACTACCAAACTGTTTTCAAAGTGACTGTAGCATTTTACAGCCCTACCAGCCATGTATGATGGTTCCACAGGCTGGCCAACACTTGCTAGTGTCTGTCTTCTTGTTTATAGCTATCCTAGTGGTGTGAAGTTGTGTCTCAGTTGGCTTTAATTTGCTTTTTTTGATGGTTAATGATGTTGAGCATCTTTTCATGGGCTTATCCACCATTTGTTTATTTTCTAGAGAAATGTCTATTGAAACCTTGTGCCCATTTTTTAATTGGGTTATTTATCTTTTTATTGTTGAATTGTGTTTATTATATATTCTGTTCAGATATATGATTTAAAAATATTTTCTCCCATTCTCTGAATTGTCTCTTTACTTTCATGCTGGTGTACTTTGAAGCACAAATGTTTTTAATTTGGTAAGCCCAATTTATCTGTTTTTTTCTTTTCGTCACTTGTTTTGGGTATCATATCTGGGAAATCATTGCCTTACCAAGATTATGAAAGTTTACTCTTACGTTTTCTTTTAAGAGTTTTATAGTTTTAGTTATTACATTTAGATCTGTGATTCATTTTGAGTTAATTTTTGTGTAGGGTTTGAGGAATGAGCCCAGCTTCATTTTTTTGCATGTGGTTATTCTGTTGTCCCAACACCGTCTGTATGAACATATGTTTTCTTTTCTTTCCTCTTAAAATTCTTTATCCCTTTAATTCTTGGAATCATATTATGACTTTGAAAGAAAAATACTAGTTCCCTCTTCCACTCCTCTCTATCCTCTTTTCCCACTCCCCAGAAGTAATCACTCTATAGATTTTTTTGGCTGTTTCTTTTGGTTTTTACCTCCATACTTAGAAATAGCATGCTTACCTGGCACTTTCTGGATGATTATTTAAAACTCAGTATATTTAATTTTAACACGTTGTTATAGAAATTCCTTTTGTTTTCATTATTATTATGTTATTATGACAGTATTTACTGTTGAGCCAAGCAGTGTACTCTGATAACCTTTCCTTTCTCTTTAATTCCCACCCCTTTTTTTTTTTTTTTTTTTTTTTTTTTTTGAGATGGAGTCTCATTCTGTCACCCAGGCTAGAGTGCATGGTATGGTCTTGGCTCACTGCAACCTCCACCTCCCGGGTTCAGGCGATTCTCCTGAGTAGCTGGGAATACAGGTGCATGCCACCACACCCAGCTAATTTTTGTAATTTTAGTAGAGACGGGGTTTGACTATGTTGCCCAGGCTGAACTCCTGACCTCGTGGTCCACCCACCTCAGCCTCCCAAAGTGCTGGGATTATAGGCATGAGCCACCACGGCCGACCTCCCACCCGTCTTTTGTTTTCTTTTGCCTGCTCTCTTCAGCCGCCTTGCTGATCTGTCTTACTCTCCAGCACCTCTTTAAAGTGCCTGCCAGTCCACTTTTCTCATGGCAGATCGTCTTTCTCTTCTGTCTTTCCCATTGTGTTTCTGTGTTTTTGTTCTGTGAGTCATCCTTCCTGGAGTCCTCTTTCTTGTTCCATTCATTCTAGGCTGGTCGCTCTTCATGATTGCTGTCTTCCTGAGGCTTCAAATTGCTCTTTTTTTTAGGAGCCCCCGTCACCTCTCTTCTCCCTATATGGGTTCCTGTGCCTCCTAGCTTAGTGTGGATTTTTCTGTAGGATATTCTTTACATACAGTCAAGGAACCTGATGCCCAGACTAGTGAGATCTCTTAGCTAATATCCTTGAGCTCATTAGCATTTTCTTTTCCGGCTCAAGGCTACTGAAAGTGAATTACATTCAATTAAAATGCTGAGTCAAAAGCAGCTGTCTTATTCTGAGTGGAGTATTGTTCATGAGGACTAAAACTCTAAGAACCAAGTCACCAAGAAACCAAGAAGGCTAGAAGTGGTGCTATATCCCCAGATACGGCCACGGAGGCCCCAGCTCCTTCCTCACCACATCTGTCTTCAGTCAGAGGCTGCTTCTCTTTTACGTACAATTCTAAAGTGCTTGGCTATTTGACGTTCTAAGGCACAACAGATAATCTGAAAATTTTTAAATTTTGAACCAGAGGGAATGCAGAGATGGGCACACTGTGAGCCATAAGAAGTACCAGTTAGCTAAGGGGACAGGTGGGTAAAGGACTTTTTTAAAAAATCAATCCATAATTAGTAGAGATCTGAAGTATGTATCATTTAATTTGATTACAGAAGGCCCTACATGAGTCAAGATCACATGGAAACATCACTTTATTATGGCACTCCACAGTGACTGGCCTCTCTTCCTCCCTCCCTTTCACCTTCTTTCAAATCTCTTGATTTGAAGAGAGGCCACCAAACAGGAGCTTTGTGCTTGGCATTGTGCCTAGTGCTCTTTATGGACATGAAGTGCTTAAATGAGTAAGTTTCCATTACCCGGAAAACAATATTATATAGAAAAATCCATTTGTCACAATATAGATAGAATAATTATTACCTTATATGCTATGAGAATAGAATACCTGCTGGATCCAGGATTTAACAGCTGAATCCCCTTGATTTGCTTTTAAAAACACATTATAATGACTGTCCTTATAAATGATATTTATATCTCTAAAACTATGTCTAATAAGTTAAAAAAAAGTCTGTATATCAGTGATATTTTTTAAAAAATCTGATATCTTTCTTTTTGTCTTATTGTTGTAACACTGACTCACTTAGCCAGGAAATCTATTATGAGACCATATCAAGATTCTATAAAACAGTTTTGTGTAACATGTTGAAATACAAATACACTGAATGTATGTGTTAGGGCACTGTCTTTAAGACTGACCTCTGACCACTTCCTTGGAAGAAAAAAATCTGGAAGTAGTCTTAGCCACAGTCAGGACTAGCCCCTTCAGATTTTCCAGAGGGGAGACTGAAGTTAAGATGTTTTTAGTGAATACAGGACTGAAGTGGAACCAGAACCCACTTTTCCTGACATCAAGAAGAGACAGCTTCATTCTTTGGGCTGGTCAAGTTCTTGCACTGTAAGTGGAACTACATAGAGCTTCTATGAACCCAGCCCTGGGAGAGGAAGAAGCAGCTGTGGCAAGTTATGAGGATCACTAAGATTGAGTGGCACCTGGAGGCGGGGTCGAGTTGGGCTTAATAGAACAGAGCAGGTCCCTGAATAGGGGCTTGGTGAAATGTGCTGTAACATGCAAGCATTAGAGATAATCCTTAGTAAGATAAAACTGGAAAATGTCTGTTTTCTTTTTTTTTTTTTTTTTTTTTTCTTTAAGACAGAAGTAGAATAAAAGAGAAAAAAGGAAGAAAGAGAAAGAGGGAGAGAGAACGAGAATCTTGCTCTATTGCTCAGGATTTCATTTAAATCTGTGAAATGCTTATGCAAACTAAAAAGTGATCCATTTCCCATTATGTGATCACTTCTAGAATAGGTATGATATAATATTGAAAAAAATATATGTTTTGTGG
>PVKP010035122.1:0-23593 GCA_004027715.1 Plecturocebus donacophilus | reverse complement strand
TTTAATGACAATAGCTTTTGGGGTACTAGTGGTTTTTGGTCACATGGATGACTTGCACAGTGGTGAAGCCTGAGATGTTAGTGCACCTGTCACCCAAGTAGTGTATGTTGTACCCTATTTGTAGTTTTTTCACCCCTCACCTTCTGCCCCTCCCACCTTCCGAGTCTCCAGGGTCCGTCCTACCTCTCTGTATGCCTTTACCCTCGAGCTTTTTCATCAGGCACCCTGAGCTGGCAGCGAGCTTTCCACAGGACCCCAGTGGCTTTCTGTGTGTCTGGATTTCACAGGGTGTGGGAAAAAGACCCCTAAAACTCCTCACTTAGAAAGTCACAGGCCTCTTCTCCCAATTTTCTCGCTGCGGCTCCACCCGGAGCTGTTTCAGACTCTGATGCTACTTCACGTCATCGCTGGGACCTGCTCAAGGACAGGGCGTCACAGAACAAGGACACCACATACTCACCGGAAATACATGTCACGGGTTACGTGCACACATGCGATGCACACATACCCTGCACACACTCACACACCAAGATTTTCTATGTGTTTGTTGCATACAATAGGCATACTGCATATACCCACACCAAACACATGTAAACACCTACTGCGTATCACACACACACTAAATACACACACATTCATGTCACATCTATACTACATGAACATGTGCCTTGTATAGCAACACAGTGTACACACATATGCCACATTTACAAGCATACATCGACAGACATGCAACAAAATACAAATATTTCACAAACCTATTATTTGATTAAAGTTCTTCTCAAGATTTTAGTTTAGTTTAATTAAACCCAATTCTAAAACTCATCAATTTCTCTTAATCTGTTCCTTTGTTTCTTGACAATTTTTTTGTTTCAGCAAAAAACAACAACCAAATTTTCCTTATTAGCTATAAATAAATGCAGCTGGGTACTAATTTCTCCACATGCCAGAAACGTAAATGGACCAAGAACTCTGATTTGTGGGTATTTACCTTCCTCTACTTTTTTTTTTTTTTTTTTTTAGACAGAGTTTCGCTCTTGTCGCCCAGGCTGGAGTGCAATGGCGTGATCTCAGCTCACTGCAACCTCCCCATCCCGGGTTCAGTCGATTCTCCTGTTTTAGCCTCCAGAGTAACTGAGATTACAGGGGCCTACCACCACGCCCGACTAATTTTTGTATTTTTAGTACAGATGGAGCTTTGCCATGTTGGTCAGGCTGGTCTTGAACGCCTGACCTAAGGTGATGCTGCCACCTCTGCCTCCCAAAGTGCTGGGATTACAGGCGTGAGCCACCGCGCCCAGCTACCCTTCCTCTACGTCCCTATGAAACTGCGGCTATGCCTCTGTCTACATGAGACCAAGTGTCAGCTGCTTGGAGATATCTGCGTTCCGTCCAGGTGCTCGGCTTTGTGGTAACACACAGCAGATTCGTCACAAGTACTGGGATAACCGCTTCTCATGGAGGGTTGGCCCTCTGCCCACTGTTAAACACAAGATGGCACAAAGGGTGTTACGAAGACGGGAGAGGTGAGGCACAGGCGCCACCCACCCACCTCGGGAGGCTACGGCAGACGTCACTAATCCATCACAGCATCCATCGCTCTGAGCCTGGACTTGGCTTCACAATCCTCCACACAGCCTTACCAGTTAATTAGGACTGGCAAGTGAGGTAGGAACTATTTGGGATCTCACAGATCCCAACTCCCCTTGTACTATAGGCGAGAAAACTGCGGCTCAGAGAGGGTGAGTAATTTGTGTGAGATCACACAGCACAACTTAAGCTGCACAATGAGATGACCGTCACAGAGCCCCCTGCTCAACTCTGTGCTCCACAGATGTGGCCTGTGTGAGGGTGGGCCTCCTGGGAGCTGAAGAAGAGGGGCCAGAAGGAAGTTCACCAGGCCAAAGTCCCCCAAGACACACTGAGCCCCTATTTCCCTGGTCTAAGCCGTAGCCATCCTTACTGAGACAAGCTGAGAGTCCCTCCTGTCCCAGATACAGCAGCCCTGGCCCCCACCCCCTGGGCCTCTGGCCTTCAGGATCAAGGCCGGGAGTGAGGGCCCCTCCTGGGTTCACGAGTGACATCCTCCTTCCGAGCTCTTCCTTTCTCTCCCCTGTCTCAGACCTCCCCTCCTCTCCAAAGCCTTCCCAGGCCCCCTAGTTCTCACCAAGTGCCTGTCCTCATAATTATGACACCTCGAACACAGATACGTGTCTGTAGGCTGGCATTTACTGGCCTCTTGGCTGGGCACGAGCCTTGGTCCCACAGTGGAACCAGACGTGCTTTAGGGGCACACACCTTTGCCCACGTTGTGCCTCTGCCAAGATCACGCTTCTCCACGCTCTCCTCCGCTTCCCACCCATCCTTTAACGGTAGGGAGGGTCACCCTACCTCCCCACTCTTACTCCAAAGCACAAATGTGCCTCGCTCTAAACCACTGAGACCACTTCTGGGCTTTTCTCACAACCCTGGGCAGGTCCTACTTGCTGTTGTCATTAGAGTTCATGGGGTCTGGTTTTTACCCCTAGTGTGGTGGCTTTTGCACTTCTCAGAACCACAGGACCCTTTTCCAAGAGGGGCCCCTGCCACCGCCCACCTGGCAGCCCCAGACAACTTGGATCTTGTGTGGGAACTTCTGTCTGCCCGCACTGAAAGCTCTAGACCAGGCCCCAGCTCCTGCCACGTTGTGGGTGTTGAGGATGTATCTGTTGATGGGTACCAAGAGATGCACAGGGGATAGAGCCCTGGGCCCCAAGGGTTCCCAGCCAACCCCACTCCCCTGGACTGGGCCTGAGGCACAGCCCAGGATGGGCTCCCACAGACAGGCTGCCTGGCCTCCAGGCACTTCCTCCTGGGGCAGTCCTGTCCCTCAAGGCAACAGCTGCTGCAGGCAGCACTGATGGGGGGGCGCTGGGGGAGACTTCTGGGCTGCCCTGTCCTGGGGCCAGCTGGACACAGTGTCCCACCTGTGCTGCTGCTTTCAGCCTGGGGTGGGCATTGAGGCTGCCAGGAACATTCCTTCCCTGGAGAGACAGGGGGGAATACAGCTGCTGTGAGGGGAGGGGAGGGATGGGAGCGGGCGTGGGGGGCAGGGGTTGAGGAGGAAATGTGAGCCTCACAGCATTTGAGTCACATCACACCCAGACCGACAGATGTTTGCTGGCACAGACAGACATGCCATGATGTGTGTGCCCACACATGCACACTAATACCCCCACCCAGTTATGTGTCACACAGTGGCACCCCTCACAGCCACCTCCACCAGGAGTTTGGGCAAATCCAGCACTGGGAGAGGCTGAAATTGTTTCGGGCGATAAAGGAAGAAAATGCAGCAATGCCAGGCGGAGCAGGAGACACTGGGCCTTGATCAGCGGGAGAAACCTCAGCCCCTGCTGTCTCCGTCTGAGCTCAACTGCAGAGACTTTAAGGATTGTCTTTAAATTCTTTGGACCCCAGGGCCCCAGTCCAGAGCTCAGTCCAGTCAGCCTCATGAGCAGCTCCTTGATGCGCCCGCATGATGAAAAAAATGTTGGATCAGGACACAAGAAATCTGAGTCCTCCAGGCCCAGGCAGGACCAGCTGGGTGACCTTGGGCCAGTTCCTTGACTTTTCTGCTTCCTGGTCTCTGCGAAAAAAGGACAGCTCCAAAGTCCTTTCAGCCTTGAAGTTATGTAACAGGGCAGTGGGGTAGGGTGGGAGCAGGAGCCCGTGGAGGATGGGAGCTTAGAAAGAGAGATCCTCAGACGGTGAAGTCTGGAAATCACTGAGCACATCATAAAAGGCCCTTGAAGATTTCCTAGAGAGAGGACAGGTGAGGACGATGGAGGAAAGGCGGCTACAGGGTGGGAGGTAAATCAAGGCCACAACTTCCCACCTGGGGAGGGAGGCGCCGGCAGTGTGCCCTAAGAAAACATGCCCTCATGGCGGTGTGTACCTATAGTCCCAGCTACTCAGGAGGTTAAGGCAGGAGAATCACTGGATCCCAGGACGTGGAGGTTGCAGTGAGCCGAGATCACGCCACTGCACTCCAGTCTGGGCAACAGAGCAAGACTCCGTCTCAAAAAACAATTTTTTTTATTAAAAAAAGAAAGAAAGAAAGAAAACATGCTCTCCCTGCAAGGTTGCTCTAAAAGATCACTTCCTGGCCCTGCCCCTCACAAGTCCCAGCTGGGTGAGCCACCCCATCAGCACTGTCAGTGGGCATGTCCGTGTCTCAGAACAGGCTGCTGGGCTTGTCATGAATATTTCAGTGAGATCCTATGTAGTAAGGGCTGAGGCATGCACCTGGCACAGTAATTTAGCAATCTTTGTTGTTGTCCTTATACCTATTATTCTATGTCTCTTGTTTGTATTTCCAGGAACTCGTCTGACCCCATCCAAGGCTGAGAATATCCTGACTTTAAAAATACATGTGGCTAGGGGCAGTGGCTTGCGTCTGTAATCCCAACACTTTGTGGGGCCAAGGTAGGAGGATTGCTTGAGCCCAGGAGTTCAAGACTAGCCTGGGCAACATAGAGAGAACACATCTCTACAAAAACATTAAAAAGTAGCTGGGCCTGATGTCACGCACTGGTAGTCACAGCCACTTGGGAGGCTGAAGTGGGAGGATCACTTGAGCCCAGGAGGTTAAGGCCACAGTGAACCATGATCGTGCCACTGGGCACAGATTGTCCAACCTGGGCAACAGAGCAAGATGCTATCTCACAAAAGAAAAATAAAAAATAAAAATAAAAATACATCATAACTAATTAAGCTACTTCCTGCCTCCAGAATCTCTGAAATATGGGATTTTAATGACCTTTTTATTCAAAAAGATGCCTACCTTTTGTGTTAGTTAACTTTTACTACCTTGCATCTCACCCTAAAACTTAGTGACTTAAGCGCTTAGTAGCTCCTGATTCTGAGGGTTGGCAATTGGAGCTGGGCTCAGCAGGCTGGTTCTTTGGCTGGCCTCACCTGGGCTCACTCAGGTAGCTATAGTCAGCTGGTGGGTCAGCTGGGGGCTGTTTGGTTAGGATGATCTCACTTATGCATCTGGGATTTAGAACTGCTATTTGGTTATCTGCTGGGGTAGTGAGAGTGACTGGGACATGTCTCCAGCAGGCTAGCCTGGGCTTATTTACATGGTGCCAATCATAAGAGCAGGAAAGAAGGGCAAGTCCAGTGTACAAGCTCTTTTCCAGCCTTCGCTTTCTTCGCATTTGTTAATGGTCCATTGGCCCAAGCAAGTCACAGGGCCAAACTCAAATTCAAAGGGCAGAAAAATAGACTTCACTTCTTGATGGGAGGTGCAAAAAAAGTCACATTGGGAAGAGGTGTTCTTACAGGGATGGGAGAGAGTATTGCTGCTATTTTTGCTGACAGTCTACACACCCCTTTTTTGTTCCTCTCCACAAACTTGCTTATAGAATTTCACTGTTGGAGTGTAGGATTAAGATTCTAGTCTTAACTTTTTTTCATGTGACTCTGGATACATCATGTGCCCTTATCATGCGACTTGTTGAATCAGAGTTGGAAGGAACCTTGATGACCACTCATTCAGTATCCCATCAACAGAGGTTCTTTCTCTCATGAGATCCAGCTTGTTTCCTTTTGCTTCTCTTTCTAATGACGCAGAATAAGTGTGAGACCTTATTCATATGGTAAGCCGTCAAATCTCTAAATATATTGGCTTCTAAGTTGTCTCTTTTCCAGGTTAAATATTCCAAATTTATTTAATTGTTTTCATTTCAATATTCACAATCCATATAATTAACAGATTCTCCGCCTTGTCACATATAGTCCTTCCAAATGTGGTGCTGAGAGCTGTGATATTTGATTTCCTTATCAATGCACCATTGAGTTATTTCTTATCTCTATCCAGTGGTTCCTATGCACTTTGAATCCTTTTCAAAGGACATTATTCAGTGTAAATCCTACATTGTATGTTAGCTTAAAACACCACATTTTATGTTAGTTTTGAACTTTCACCAAAAATAAAAGAGCTCATGAGGGAAGGCCTAAATGTCCATAGAATTTTGCAAGCTGCTTTTTACATTTACTTTATTTTCAACATAATTCCAGATTAATCAATATAGATCTATATTATTTTCCATCTTTTGGTATCTATTTTAAATTTTTTCTATATATATGACAAAATGTAAAAAGATAAGTTTGATAAAATTGTACATATAGAAAAATTTTTTTTTGGCAATGAAATCTCACTCTGTTTCCCAGGCTGGAGTACAGTGGCATGATCTAGGCTCACTGCACCTCCACCTCCTGGGTTCAAGCAATTCTTTTGCCTCAGACTCCCGAGTAGCTGGGATTACAGGCACCCACCACCACGCCCAGCTAATTTTTTTTTTATTTTAGTAAAGAAAGGATTCCACCATGTTGGTCAGGCTGGTCTCAAACTCCTGAACTCAAGCAATCCACCCGCTTCAGCCTCCCAAAGTGCTAGGATTACAGGCATGAACCACCACGCCCAGCCTATATACACTTTTAAACTACTAAGTAGAACTAGGCATCAAACATTTCCAACACTCCAGAAAGTTCCTTATCCTCTTCCCTCATCCTAGTCCATACCTCCCCATCCTAGATCAGGCAACTGTTCTGATCTCTATCACCTTACTTTTGCCTGTTTTGGCAATTTGTATATATGGAACCATGCAGTATGTGCTCTTTTTTGTACACATTTCTGTATAATTGTTTTTGAGGTTCATCCATGTAGTTGCATGAATCAGTAGTTCATTCTTTTTCACTGCCATGTAGATTTCCAATTTGTTTATTCATTTTGCTGTTGGCATGTATTTAGAAATGCAGATTTAAACCACAATGAAACACTTTTATGCATTCACTAGAAGAGCCAAAGTGATACAGGCTGATAATACCAAGTGTTGACAAAGACGTTAGGGCAATTGGCGCTCTCATAAACTGGCGGAAGCTCATAGGCTGTTTTGCAGTATCAACCCAAATGGAACACACATCATCCTTTGAACCCATCTTAGGTATGTACCCAAGAGAAAGGCGTGCGTATGCCCGCCAAAAGACATGTACCAGAATGTTCCTGGCAGCTTTGTTGAGAATCCCTCACTGTGTAAATGGCTGCCAAGCGCTCCACTGTGTGAATGTACAATCTGCCATTGACTGGTATCAGTTGTAAACAAGGCTGGGATAAGCGGCTTTATACTCACGCCTTGTACGAACTTAATATTATTTCCTTAGGATCAATTCCCAGTAGATTGCTAAGTCAGAAGCATGCACATCTTTAGGGTTTGAGATCCACATTGCTAAGTTGCCCCCAGAAGACTTGCATAGCTCCCCCCTCGCCATTCACGTGTGCCCGCAGGCTGGAGGCTTTCACAAACTCAAAGGCCACTCATTTACACATGCCCTGCCCACTCCCTGGAGTCCAGAGAGCCATGGCTTTCCTGGCAGTGAGCAGAAGGAAGGTGTGGAGAAAACACACAAATTAGCACAATAGCCACAGCTCTCTGGGCCAAGCTGCTGAGCCAGGGGCCACCACCCTCCTTCCGCCAGCCGAGCCTGAGCTTATCAGAGCAGCTGCTGGGGCCAGGGTGTCTGCTGGTGCTGGCGACCCCAGCCTTTGCAGCCTCACCACCAGCTGAGCACAGGAAGCAGTGGCTGCATTGCATAAGTGACCAGCTGCACTGGCCCGGGAGTGTCAATGCAAGCCCAACCAACATGAACGGGAATATGAACGGGTCAGGAAAGCATGCAGCACTTCCTCCTCCTCGGCCTCAGCCCTCTCTGCTAGGACACCTGGCCTCTCCCCTGAGGCTCTTCCAGGGTTTCCTTCCCCAAATGCCCAGGGAATGCCCCAGTTTTCCAGCAGGCTGTGGTATATGCAGGGGTACCGAAGGAGGAGGTTGGAATGGTCCAAGTGTCAAAGGCCTTCCCTCCTCTTTGAGATCAGGGCAGGGTGTACATGACTTGGTGATGTGATGAGAGCCTCAAGAAGTTCTACCTGAGTGTCCCTAATATCACCAATGATGGCGCCTGAAGTGTCCCCATTGTACCCCTGCCTTTGTGTTCAACACTGAGCCACCCACCCGTGCACACGCAGGGAGGGGTAGAGTCAGCATGAGGGCAAGAAGCGATAAGACCCCTTCCTCCTGGCAGGAAATGGGAAGGAAGCTCTGCAGAAAGCTTGCTCCCCAATTTCCCAATCCAGCTGCCCGCCAGATGGGTCAGGCCAGCTGCTCCAAGCCATTCTAACGTGGTCAGGCCCTTTCCCCACACCAGGGGAAGATCCAGTTTATCCCCAGTTCCTTCCTGCCAGGGGCCTGGCTTCTGCCAACGCCTCCAGAGCAGACACTGTGCAACTACTCAGGGCCAGGGAGCGGGACACAGGCAGTGTTGACCAGCAGACGTACTCAATGTATTGGCTCACCTGCAGTTTAGAGACAGTGACTCTCTAGTCTTGGCAGCCACCACTGTAAGACAGGATCATTAATATGAGGCTCCCAGGGACCAGGCTCAGGGTGAGGGGCCGAGGGAAGGGTGAGCAAGGCTGGACAGCAGCTTCTCCAGCCTGCCTCCCCTGCACAGATCCATGTCCCCAGCTCAGGCTCCCAAGCTGCCACCCTTCCCTCGCCCATTCTGAGCTCCTACAATGAAGCACAGCTCAAGCCTTGACCTGCTTCATTGTTGGACCAGGACCACGTGCTCCTGGAGCCGCAGGGCCCTAGAGTTCTCACAGGCCATAACTGCCATCCCAGGTTAGAGTCCTAGAGGCAGAGCCTGGGAGGGGATCCCAGTGAATGTGGTTTACTGGGGAGTGTTCTCAGGAGCAGGGCAGTGAAGGAAGCGGGGTGGGGCCGGGGAGAAACCAAGGCAAAGATGCCACCTCTAGCTTCAGCTGGATCCCAAGGAGCTCAGGAGCACCACGGATCGGTTCATCCCACCTGAAGGCAAAGGGGCCAGTCTCTGCTACCCTGGGTCAGACATTGGTTTTTGGGGATGGGGATGGGGTTGGGGGATGGGCTCCTGGGAGGGGATAATCTCCCAGCTTGTCAGAACAGGATAGCTCTTTCAGAGAAGCAGGCAGCAGTGAGCCTCTTACGCAGCACCAACTCTCCCATAGCAGCTGGGGGCTGCATCATGGGCTGGTGCAGGGACCCAGGCAGGCACCCCCAGCAGCCACTGATGTACCCTACTCAGAGTTGGGGACACCCCAGTGGGCCAGCCGAGGGTCCGCCCACACACTCACCTGTAGTCCTGGCCAGGAAGGGCAAGGCCCTGTCTCCAGATGGGCAAATGAGGGACCTGGGAACTGGGGGGACGCAGGAGCAGCTGAGCTGGGACCAGAGCCGAGGCCAAGTGACCTCACTTCCAGAGCAGGGTCACCAACCTGGGCTTGTTGACCTGCATCTTCCCCAAAGCCTCATGAAGCTGTGGGGACTGCGGAAGCGGGGGTTCCTGGGGAGAGGGTCTAGGAGAGGCAGGGCGAGGAGAACTAAGCAGGTTTCCAGTCCTCACCTGGCTTTTCCCACGGACAAATCACGGACGGAGTGACTGTGACAGAGAACCCCAGACAGGCCCCACACAGCCACCTGCTGTCCTCCCCTCCTGGGCTGGGTGAGGGGAGGGTGGCTGGCTGGGAGTCTGTGGGGAGAACGTCCTGTCTCTCCTCGTCTTGGAGGTGGGGCTGGCAAGACCCAGAGTCACCCACTGCAGGAGTCTCAGGGGCCGAACCCCACAAGCTGCCAGGTTTTTCCCAGATAAATCCCTGGCCAGGTGGGTGTGCCAGGAATTCCGGACTCAGGAAATGCCCAGGGAACCTGAGACAGGGTCACACACCTGGCTGCTGTGGACACGTAGGACACTTTTGTAAATTAGAAGAAGGCACCCTCACCAGGGAAGACAAACCAACAAAATGCACTCCCTTTATGCCGGTGAACTTCAGCCAGGGCCCTTCTTCAGGGCGGGCCTGCCCTGGCCCTCCCCGCCCCCGCCCGCGGCCAAGCCTCCGTTCCCGCCAGCACTGCCCTCCACCCACGCTCTGCCCGACCCTGTGGGGACAACCCCACCATCCGCCCTGGGCCCCCAGAAACGGAGACCTGTTTCCAGGGTGACAGAGAGAGCAGGAGAAGACCGGGACGTGTGCCTTAAGGCTCTGAAACCCTGAACTAGGGCAGCGCCGGAGCAGCATCTCAATGAAGCCGCTGACAGATTCTAGGCCTCACGCCAGCTGCACACCAGACCGAGGAGGGAACCCAGGCCGTGCCAGGCTGACAGGGCTGGCGGAATCAGGGCTGAGGAGCACGCGGAGGCCACCCAGCCACCCTGGCCACAGAGATGTCCCAAAGGCAGCAGAGGCAGAGGGGCCGCCAGGGTGCTGGGAGATGGAACGCCAGAGCTCTCATTCAACGCAGGGGCATCCTGTGAGCCCTGCCAGGGGCCTGCGGCCGCTGGAGAGACCTCAACTCCGTCCTGCCCCAGGGGGCTGGGAACCTCCTCCCCTCCCCCCAGCAGCCTGGCTGCTCACCTCAGCACAGATGTGGGGACAGCAGAACGCGCTGGGGAGGGGCCCTCTACAGAGTGCAATCCCGCGGTCCTCAGTCCCGTCGGCCCATCAGTCCCCCGGGCGGTGTCAGGGCCCCACCGGGTTCCACTAGCCTGCAATGCAGTCCAGCATCAGTTTTTGTTGTTGTTTTGTTGTTTTTTAAGACGCCAGGAGATTCAACTCCGCAGCCAGACAGGTCAGGAACTACTGAATTGATCAATATTGTCCCTACTGGAATGTGCCCGCCGTTGTCACCATGGTGAGTGGCATGGTATGGATCCGACGCGGGGCTCTCTCTGCCTCACACTCCCCACACACTCACCGTGGCCTGGATACCTCCAGAAATGGGATTCCTGAGACTCCACCGGGGGATCAGGTGGCCAGGTGGCGCCGCAGCAAGCCTGCTTCACACACCTCCTCTCCCAGCTGGAGAGGCATCTGACTCCGTCCTCCCCCAGGGGCTGGGCACCTCCTTCCCTCCCCCCAGCAGACTGGTTGCTCACCTCAGCACAGCTGTGCGGACCGCAGAAGGCGTGAGGGGAGGAGGTCCCACACCGCGTGCAAACCCTCAGTCCTCCGTCTCCTGCCTCTCTCCCTGCAGCCAGCCCCCTTCTGCCTCCTGAGCAGCACCCTGCATGCCCAGATCCTCTCAATCCTCCCTGCTTTCAGCCTCCTGTGAGCGGATGGAGGGAGGGATACGGTTCTTCTATTCCTGCAGTCAGTCGCAGCTTCGTGGCTTCCCCTGCATGAAGGGTTGTTCTTCCAGGCCCATTGTGGGAGTGGGAGCAGCACGGCAGGCTCAGGGAATCGCTGGAGATGGTGCAGTGACCTTTAAGTCACGCTGCAGGACCAGCAAGCTCCAGAACCCAGACTGCCCCCACGGATGCCACCCTTCACCGTTCTCTGCTCCTCAGACTGGGGCAGTGGCTCCCCCTTTCAAAGGTCCCTCTGCCCCAGGGGACTTTAAATCCCTCCCTCAGTGACCACCTTGGTTTGAAAAGTGCTAATGAGGAGGCCGCAGTGTTCCTGCTGCCACGGAGAACCCCTGGAGCTAGTGAAACCTGAGTCCTGGGCACAGCCTGGATGCAAAGCATTTCTGAGCTCGCACAACCTGCACGAAGACGTATGTGGGAAAGTGTCTTAGAGCACGTTCATTGTTCTCTGGCGAAACCTAATTAAGACGCAACCCTAGCTTCCTTGAGATTCTGCCGCATGCCATCACGCAGTTCCTAGAGAGGGTTAGGCTCCCTAAGAAAGATAAGGCTTCAATTTCCCAGTAAAGTTGATGAACTAAAGGCCCCTCCACACACCCTCTATGGTGGGGACCTCTACCTCCACCTCACCACCCTCTCTTTTTCCCTAAGAGCTCTGCCAAAAGGAAGTCAGAATTACAGCGGTGCAGGGAGGGACGAGGGGCAGATCCAGAGTGTCATGGGGGTGAGCAAGGCTGGCCTCATGGGCACAGCCTGGCACCAGCAGGAAGAGTGATAGTCCCAAGAGGCAGGCTGGTGGCACCTGGGAGGTCTGGGACCTCAAGTGGCCAGGCAGGGATCATCTCAAATGACAGAGGCCCCAGTAAGTCAGCAGTGCAGAACCCAGGAGGGCCGAGGCCTTGGGCTGGCAGAATAATGGTGCACATGGCAGGTGCTTTTCCATGTGCTTGATGTTTATCAGCTCCTTTCATCTTCCCAGCAATTCTGTATAATCTGCTTTCACCCTCATTTTACAGACATAGTAACTGAGGCACAGAGAGACTACATTGCTTGCTTAGAGTCATGCAATTGATATGTGAGAGTCAGGATTTGAGCCCAGGTAGTGTGGCTCAGCGCCCACCCCACTAGACCACCACACCACAACCCACATCACAACTCAAGCACACGGTAGAGAGGAGGAGGAGGAGGTGGAGGAAGTCACAGTCCTAGACCCAGTTATCGGATGTTCAGGTTACTACAGCTTCCTAACTCCAGAACTTAATGGCTTAAAATATCATCAATGATTAATTTCACTCATGAGTCTACAGTGTGGGCAGGGCATGGTGGGAAGGTTTGTTTCTTCTCTGCAAGGCAGTAGCTGGGGCAGCGCATCTGGGGACTCCAGGGTGCACCTGTAAGATGATTCGCGCGGCCAGTGAGAACTGGCTGCTGGCCGGGAGCTCAGCCAGGGCCGAGAGCTGGGGCCTCCATTCCCCTCCACATGGGCCTCTCCACAGGCTGCTCAGCCTCCCTCTCAGCTCTGTGGCTGGGTTCCAAAGTGGGAACCCCAAGAGACAGGAGGTAGAAGATGACAGTGCCTGAAAGCCTCGGCCTGAACTGGCAACGGCTTCAATTTTGCCATATTCTGTTATGTGAAGCAGTCACACATTCCAGATTCAACAGGAAGGGATATAAAGCTGACCTCTAGATGGAAAAAGTGTTGGAATTTGAGGACCAGATTTTAAAACTACCACACTGGGCCTGGGATCTAGAGGAAGGGCTGGATTCCAGGAATGAGGGCGAAAGAGGCTGTTTGATCTTGCTCAGAGGTAGACTAAAGGGAAGGTAAATTGACTGTAATACTCACCAAGTCTCCAGTGTGCACCGGGTGTTGGCCCTCATGGCCATTATCTCAACTTACCTTGTAACAACCCTCTGACACAGGTTTTCACCACGCTTTTTTTTTGAAATGAGGTCTCAGTCTTTTTCACCATTCTTTTTCTTTATTCGAAACGGAGTCTCACTCTGTCGCCGGGGTAGATTACAGTGGCATGATCTTGACTCACCACAACCTCCAACTCCCTGCTTCAAGCCATTCTCCTGCCTTAGCCTCCTGAGTAGCTGGGATTACAGGCGCCCACCACCCCACCTGGCTACTTTTTGTATTTCAAGTAGAGACGGGGTTTCACCATGTTGACCAGGCTGGTCTTGAACTCATGATCCACCCGCCTTGGCCTCCCAAAGTGCTGGGATTACAGTTGTGAGCCACCGCGTGACCAGAGCTGATCCTTTAACTCTTCTGATGGGTTGCCTCCAGATGAGGAGCAGGAACAGCCCCAGAGGCGTGGCCGGGTGGGTAAGGATAAGGTAGAGAGCAAAGAGTCAGGTTGTCACTCGCTACCCACTCACCTCCTCCTCCAGAAGCCCTCCTAGGTCAGGGAAGGGCCCCAAGACACCCTGTCCCAAGGATCCTTTCCCTCTGACACCTCCTCAGGCTGAGCATGCACCGAGCTTCCCCTCGGCCCCACTCCCCAAGCTGTGTCTCTCACCCCTGAGCAGTTCCCCAAGTCCTCCCTTGTACTTCCCTGAAACCTTCCCGGGAATTCTCCCAATTCCACCTGTCTTCGCCATAAGCTGTGAATAATTACCAATGTAAGGCCTTCCATTTTTGATATAAAATTTTTATTTTAGAAAAGTTTTAGATTTAAAGAAAAATTACAAAGATAGTAGAGAGAGTTTCTATATTCTCCACACCCAATTTCACCTATTTTCATCATCATACATTAGTATGATACATTTGCCACAATTAATAAACCAGTGTTGACATCAGCCCTATAAGACTAACATTATTATTAAAGTATAAGTTCATACTTTATTTGGATTTCCTCAGTGGTTTTTTTTCCTAATATCCTTTTCGTGTTCTAGGATACTGCATTACATTTAGCCATCATGTCTTCTTAGGCCTCCCTTGACTGCGACAGTTTCTCAGACTTTTCTTGTTTTTGATGATCTTCATGGTTTTGAGAAGTACCGGTCAGGTATTTTGTAGAATGTTTCTCAGCTGGGATTTGTCTGATGTTTTAGGTTATGAGTTTTATGGAGGAAGATCTTGGAGGTGAAGTGCCACTTTCATTACATCCTATCAAGGGTACATACACATCACCACTGTGACCTGTTACTGTTGATGTTGACTGTGTTAACAGTCAACAGAAGTAGTAGATTTGTCAGGTTTCTCCACTATGAATTACGCTTTCTTCCCCTGTCTGCGTGTGCTGTTTGAAGTAAGTCACTATGTGGAGCCCAACTTTAAGGAGCAGGAAGCCACACTCATCCTTGAGTATCTGTGAATATCATCTGCAATTCTTCTGCATTTTTATATCTTCTCCCCCTTTTCTCTATGTAGTCATTTATTTGTATAAGTACAAACTCATGGATATTTCTCTTATACTTTGGGTAATAATCCAGTACTACTATATTTATTTTATTGCTCCATTTGTTCCAGCTTTAGCCACTGGAGCTCTACCCGTTGCTCCCATGTCCCTTTGACATACTCCCATCATTTCTTCCTTGGATCTTCCTTACTTTCTGGTACTACAAGATGTTCCAGGTTCATCTTGTACATTTCCTGTTCCAATCCTAAAATCAGCCATTTCTACAAGAAGCCCTGTTTTTTTGTGGGGTTTTTTAGAATTGGAGAATAATATTAGAAACCAAAATCTGAGCACTAAGTGTGCTTATTGCTAGTGGGCTGTCATTGCTTCTAAGTGCTCCGAGCTGACAGAGCATAGAAATATATATATATCTACTAACCTGTATGTACAACACAACAGATATACACAAACATATAAATATTTCTATATGTCACTATCTGTATCTATATTAAACTTGATTTTATGCTAATATTACAACTCTAAAATTATCATAAGGATCACTCTAGCCTTCTTACCTTGCCTGTCTGTAACCTTTCACTCCCACAGTGAGAAACCTGTCTGCTACACTATCCATTGACTTACTCATTCAATTCCAATACAAATGTATAGTGGTACTGGAATTGTAAACCACACTCCATGAGAAACAACTTTATCAACTAAAATACAGTGCTTAGGCAGTTTCTTTAGCCTTTAATCTTATAGACTCCACTCATTACCAAAATTACTTACATCAGAAACTCCCCCACTTCAGTGAAGTTGTTTTACATGTTTTTAATACAGTTAGATAGTTTTGTCACATTTTGCATTCCATCTTAGGATCCTCCAATCTCCTAAATGATTATTTTATTTTGTGTAAAATGTGCTGTTTGTGTTATAAATTTGTACAGGTCTTGACAAGTGCATAGTGTCAGGTATCCATCTGCAATATCATACAGAATAATTTCACCCACGTAAGAAAACCACTATGCTTCACCTATTCAGCCCTTCCCCAACCCTCAAGAACCCTTCCATTTTAAGCATATTTAAATGTTTTTTCAAACCCTATTTCATGCACATTATCTCATTTAATCTACAAAGCAACCCTGTGTGTTAGGAAGAGCAGAAAACATCATTCCCACTCTATAGAGAAGGAGACTGAGGCTTACAAGTACTAACAGGCCTATCTTTGGCCATGTGGTTAGTATGTGCAGACTTCAGATTGGGCCTGCTCCTTTTTTTCTGCTCTACTCAGGCCAGGAGTGGTTCCCGAACCCAAGGGGTACAGAGAAGGAGCGGGGTTGGGTTTGCAATCAGGCAGATAATAAAGGCCGTAATGAAAACAAGCCTTGGGCTGGCAGAGGGACATGTGAACTCTAGTTCTGGCTCTGCCATCCATTCACTGGGCAGCCTTGAATAAATTACTTTCCTTGGTTGGGCCTCAGTTTTCTCCTATATAAAGTCAAAGATGAGGTGACCCTTGAGGTCTCATCCAAGTCTGGCAGGCTATGTCTGGTCGTTGGCATGAAGCTGACTGTAGTCAACAGGGAGGCTTGGTGGGCATGCAGGGGAGATGGCTGGAGCAGTAAGGTTCAAATCCACCACAGAAAAGCAGGCCTACATAAGGCCAGTGATGAGTTGCACTGGAGTCAAGGTGGGTGTGCTTTGGGTGATAGCTCCCGACTACTCCAGGCTCTACTTCCAGTTCTCTAGGAGGTGAAACCACAAATAGTTTTATATCCTAGTCCATGGTTTATGGTAGTGTTTTTCAAACTATAGTTCAAGACCCAATGCATCATGATCTGTGATTTTTTTTGTTTGTTTGAGACAGAGTCTTGCTCTGTTGCCCAGGCTGGAGTGCAGTGGTGGGATCTTGGCTAACTACAACCTCTACCTTCTGAATTCAAGAGATTCTCCTGCCTCAGCCTCCCAAGTAGCCGAGACTACAGGCACACGCCACCATGCCCAGCTAATTTTCTGTATTTTAGTAGAGACAAAGTTTCACTATGTTGCCCAGAACGGTCACGAACTCCTGAGTTCAGGTGATTTGCCTGCCTCGGCTTCCCAAAGTGCTGGGATTATAGGCATGAGCCACCACGCCTATCGATCTGTGATTTTTCAAAAAATAGAAACCGAATAGAATAGAGTAGATCAATGCATACTACAGAATATTCAACAGAATACGACAGATAAGTATAAACTTTTGTTTCAAGTATATGTGTGAGTAACAGGTCAAAATTTTACATGTGTTGGTCAAACAAGATGAAGTCCCTGGCTGACAGAGTACCTTTTACATCCCAGTCTCATTTAGCCTTACTGTAACCCTGTGAAGAGGGATGATTATTAGCATCATTCCTATTCTCCCAGTGCAGAAAGTGAGGCCCAGAGAGGGCGAATGGTGTGTTTATGGCCCCCAGTTAGTGAGGGACAGGGCCATGAGGAACAGATCAGCTCCCAGACGTAGCTGGGGATTCCTGCATTTAGCCCCACACAAAATTGTGGCACTTGTCTTCTCAAAGTCCCAAGAGGCACAGCCCATGAGGAAAAGGTCCAGGCTGGAGAGTGTCTGGGCCAGCCCCACCTTGGCTTGGTAGGATGAGGTGGTCACAGAGGCTCGGTGGTAGTTCAGCCAGGACCAGGCTCTGCTAGCTGGGGCAATGAGGGCAGAGGAGCAAGTTGGCAGGAGAGGTTGAGGAAGGTCACATGGGCCTGATCCATCCTCCCATATGCCACACACAAACCACATGTAGCCGACCCACTCTCGATGGCAGCCCCTGGCTGCTCCCAGATTCCCTCGGTGTCCTAAATCTCAGCCCCAGCACGTGGGGGTCCTGCGGTGTTCCCATCAGTCCTGCCTCTGCTACACCCAGGTTCTTTTGCTTTGTCTGAGGCCAACATGACCCCACCAGAATGTTTTTTGTTTTTCTTGGTTTTGCCCTTTTCTGTCTTTCTTGTCCCCCTGATTTGAACACCCACACCACCACTGGGTTGTTTTGTGATTTATGAGCTCACGAAACTTACTAATCCTTCTTCCTCAGTTACCTTGATGTAAAGAAGTCCTCATTTTTTCTGCAGACAGGAGGGCCCTACTTCTACCTGCTACATAGACCACCAAGCCCTGGCCAGGACTCCTCCCATGGGGCTGTGTGGTTTATTTGTGGTCTATTCACTCAAAGGTCATCATTGTCAGAAAACTCCTGACACTGATGAGAAAAGGCAAGCAAAATGAGGGACAGGAGGAATTTTCCTGCAGCACAAGTCTTTCAGCCAAACTCTTCCTGGCCATTGCCCCTCGGTGAGCTGGGGGCCACCACCGGGCTTCAGTGGGTCTCAGTGTCTCCCAGTGACTGGGGCCTGAGGGCACTGGGCAGAACCATCTGCAGCTTTGGTGGGAACTTGCCTGCAGGCCAGCTACCCTGACATCTCTTCAGGTGTCACCGACTCAGGCCACCTCTGACCCCCTTCCTCCTAGCTCCTGACACCTCCTTCTGTTTCTTTCTTTCTTTTTCGAGACAGAGTCTCACTCTGTCACTCAGGCTGGAGTACGGTGGCATGGTCTTGGCTCACTGCAACTTCTGCCTCCTGGGTTCAAGCCATCCTCCCACCTCAGCCTTCCAAGTAGCTGGGATTATAAGTGTGCAACACTAAGCCTGGCTAATTTTTGTGTTTTTAGTGGAGATAGGGTTTCACCATGTTGGCCAGGCTGGTCTCAAACTCCTGACCTCAGGTGATCCACTTGCTTCGGCCTCCCAAAGTGCTGGGATTGCAGGCATGAACCACTGCAGCCGGCCACCCTCCTCCCGGTTTTGCATTTTTCCTTAGCCCTTCCCACCATCTGTCAATCTGCTCCTCTTACCTTTCACCCATGGGCCTTCCCTGCTACAATGAAGCACAGGGATCTTCATTTTGTTCATGGCTTTCTCCTTGCTGTCTAAAACAATCTCTGGCACGTAGTAAACGTGCTACAAATACTTGATGAGTGATGAATGAATTCCTTGGGTCCTAAAATGAATGAATGAATGAATGAATGAATTTCTGTGCCAAAAAAACCCATTCTGTGGCCTGTCCAACACCCTTTAGACACATACAGTGAATTCTAGAAAAGCAGTTGTTTGGACTCTATGGTGGCTGGTCCAGAACCAGTCAAGCACAAGCCAGACTCTCTCCTTGGTCAACCCTGTTGAAGCTAGTGGCTGACGCCAAGGCTGGGATTACTTCAGAGTGGCTCTTCTTTCTGGCCTGGCCTCAGGACACCAGCAGGAGCTGCTGCAGGAGCCCTCCCCGTCCCCTCCCTCAACACCTGGGCCAGCGCTGGACATCTTGAGGCATTCTCTCTGTTTTGGAGCTTCTCCCAAAACCGGTTAGGAGGCATGGCCCGGCCCCAGAGCTTCGTTGGTTTCCTTAGAAGGGGCCAGGACCCTGGGGTCCCCAGGATGGAGAGAACCGAGGCCTGAGGCTGCTGGGCTGGGGAAGCTGATGCTCAGCTTGAACTGGGACCCCTCGTGGACCCAGTGAGCGGCAGGCTGAACCCCGGCCTTGGGAGATGCCCCAGGACGGAGACATCGAGGCCGAAGAAGGCCTCGGAGAGGACGGGCAGAGAAAATGGGACAGACAGAGGACAGAGCGCCTGGAAAGACAGAGATAAAAACACAGACAGGGAGAAAGATGGGGAGACTCCGAGAGGGAGACCAAAAGGGAAACAGCCGGTGGGTGGAAGGCCCAGAGACTGGCAGAGACAGAGGACAAGAGAGTGGCAGAGGACGCAGTGAAGGTTGGCCGCGGCCGGGCTGCGCAGGGCGCGGCTGAATCGCAGCTCTGTTCTCGGCGCGCACTGAGGGGCTTTCTTCGCGGCCGTGGGAAAGCGGTGGGCGAGCGCGCGCCCTGGCCGGGCAGCCGTGTGGACGGTAATTAGCCGGATTAGGGCGGGAGTCGCGCGGGAACAAAAGGCCACTCTTTGCCCGCGCAAACGGCAGGGTCGCAAGGTCACCGGGCAGGGTCCCCCAGGAGCGGGTGAGGGGATGCGCGCCCAGAGAATGGGGCCTCTGTGCACCTGGTGGGGGCCGCTCGCGGGCCTGGGACCCCAGGGAGGCCGCACCCCTCTTCAGGGTGCAGACTTGGGGGCGCTGGCGGACAGCAGGGAGGAAGAAAATGGACAGAAGCCGAGAATGGAGGCTGGAGACGGGCAGACACCAAGGGAGCAGGAAGCTGGCTGTTCTTATTAATAATAGTGCCTGTGACGTGGGCAACATTTATTGAGCGCTTACTGTATACCAGCTCCACGTCCCGTCTGGGAGACATATACATCATGTGATTCAATCATCATAATAACCTCCTAAATCAGATACTGCCATATCCTAGTTTTACAGATAAGAGAGGTGAGGTGCAAGAGTTGTGGTTTACCTGAGGTCACACAGTCAGAAGCGATGCCTCACACCTTTGCTGGCACATAGTCAGCACCCAACAATGATATGAATGAATGACAAGGTTGGCAGTGTCTGGAAAAGGCAGAAACACAGAGAGCCCCTGGCCTCACCCCCTGGCCACCCACAGCCTGGGGATGCTTGGGAAGTGGGAGCTCCCAGCCTTCAGGGAAGCTGCCTGGGAGATCTGCAGGGGGTTGGGGGGGGTCTGTCAGTGCTGACACCTCACCCATTTGGGGCAGTGTAGGGGATGCCAGTCACTAGGATCAGGGGCTCATGGGATGGGACCTGTTTCTTTCCAGCAACCCCTACAGAACTGTAGCTCCCTCCCGGCTCTCTGCCTGCAGCCCCAGTCCCTCCAAAGCCCAAGGCAGTGTGAAGGGCTGATGGAGCCCCACGGGAGTGGGAAGAGGAGGCCTTGGGGCCTTCCCCCACCACCCAGCCCTCACCAGCCAAGCCTGAGGGTCAGAAAGCCTCTGACTTTCCAAGAGTCTTTTCTGTGCCGTGGGTGTCATGCCCCAGCTGACCAAATGTCTCTCCTCACCGGAGATGTCATCAGAGACCACATGCTCCAACCCACAACCACCGGCAGGTGATGGGATGGGAGAAGTGGCTAGGTGGGCCTCGTGTAGGGCATTAGGGGCTGTGGGGCCTGTGGCAAAGCCTGCTGTCGACGAGACAGTCTCTGTACACTGTGGTCCATGAGTGCCATATGGGCCGAGCTGGTCAGACCTGAGCTTTTAAAGAGAAATAAGAATTCCAGGCCGGGCATGGTGGCTCATGCCTGTAATCCCAGCACTTTGGGAGGCCGAGGTGGATGGATCACCTGAGATCAGGAGTTCAAGACCAGCCTGGCCAACAGGATGAAACCCCGTCTCTACTAAAGATACAAAATTAACCAGGTGTGGTACGTGCCTGTAATCCCAGCTACTCCGGGGGCTGAGGCAGGAGAATTGCTTGAACTTGAGAGGCGGAGGTTGCAGTGAGCCAAGATCACACCACTGCACTCCAACCTGGGTAACAGAGTCAGACTCCGTCAAAAATAAAGAAAAGAAATCCAGCCTTTCAGGTGGGATTTCCAAGTTGTAAAGCCTGAGGTGGGCCAGGCTAACCCAGGTAGGGGCCAGCTTCGGCAGCAGGTTGGCAGCTCATAACCTTCTTCTTGGTGCTCTGAGCCTCTGGAGGAAGAAACACCCTGTTCCCTCCCCTCACACCCTCTTCTCCCAGCTTCTCCAGGGTCAGTGAATAAAAGGAGGGAGTAGGGGGGGTACTTGGGCGTGCCCAGTCCCTGCCCACATGCCTGTGCCCTGCCTCGGAGCTGTTCCCTGGTAGATGCTGCACCTGCAGGCCGGAGAGGCTCAGGCAGGAAGTCTCCAGGCCACTGGGATCTGAGTGACCAGGCACATGGCCAAGAGATGGCGATTGTCACACCCAGCTCAGCTGGGGGAAGCCCAGTGACCCATTCAATGAAGGTTTCCTCTGGGGACACAGAACTGGGGTTTGCAAGCTGCAGGCCCAGGAGGAGGAATGGCCTGCTTCCGCCTGACTCCGTCCCATCCCACCTCCACGCAGCCCCACCAGCTTCTCCCCATGTGTGGGGTTAACACTATCCCACTTCTCAGCCAAAGAAACTGAGCACAGAGGGCTGGCGTATTTGAAGGGAGTGGAGAGGGAGCATCTGAGGGCATAGCTTCAAGGAGCTCCAACAGTGAGATCTGTTGGAAAAGCCATGTTTTCTTAAAAACTGACATGTGTTTTTATACATTCCTAATATACACATGGCTATTCAATATGAAAATGATGGCAGTGTTCTTCCGACAGTCTGATAAAAGTGATGCTCTCAAGGATGAGCCACACTTGCTCTGAAGCATCTGGAACCCCTGGCACTACCCTGCACACCCACACAGTCCACACCCATGAGAGAGAGAAGCGGGGGCTGTCCCCAGAGTCAGCTCATGACAAAGTGGACCTGAACCCAGGCCCCCACTTTCTTAGAGGGCATAATATGTACGAAGGGGGTTCTGTTCCTGCTCATGCCTCTCCTTAGGTGCCCCATTGCTACTTCATGGAAAACTGGGGGCGGGGGAGGCCACTCCTCCTTCCATGGGGTAGGCGCAGCTGTGGCTCAAAGCTGAGCCCCTGACGGGTGACTGTCTGGCTGCAGATCTGGAAATGCACAAAGATGGATGCAGCCTCTGTTTTCTCCTCCTTTTGCAACCTCCACGTTCTCTCCTTTTTCCAACGGAAACTTCTACCATAGCAGCGGCTTCTTCCAGCTCCTGAGAGGCAGGCCTGGGCAGCAAAGGCCTGGGGTGTGACGAGGGCCTCAGGCGCCGGGCTAAGGGCTAAGAGGTGGCAGTAAAAATCCAGGGGTCAGGCCTCTCTCTCCCATGGCCCCTGAAAGAGCAGGAGTCAGGGAGCAGAGGCCAAGGGGTTGGGCAGCCAGAGAAAGGGAGGGGCAAGCAGGGGACAGCTGCCCTCGCAGGGCAGGAAGCAGTTTCACTCTGCTTGAACTCAGGGGAGAAGCTTTAGAACCAGGGCAGAGGGAGGAACATAAATCTCTGGGCCTCAGCAGCCCAGCAGAGTGACCCTGGGGATCAGGGTGGCTCTTGCACTTCTTCCACAAAGCCTCCCCACTTTTCCTTTCTAGTGGCTGATGGTGATTTCAGAGACCAACAGCCCAGGATCGCTGACGGCATGGTAAATGCTTGCTTACCACCCCAACTCCTACCCCATCAGGGTGGGGGACAGGTTTAGGGGGAAGTGTTATTCAAAAGAAAACCCAGGTTCTGGTGAGAAAGCCTCCATTTCCAAGAAATGTGGGAAACATTTGGAGTTGTTTCAGTCCCCGATCAAATTTCAGAGCTTGGCATTCCCATCCAGGCCCAGAACATTTCGATCAGATTCCCCTCCTCCCCTCTTTCCCCACTTTGCAGACAGCCAGCTGGGGGACTCAAGTTCCAGCCTGGGATGTGCAAGGCGGCGGTTCAGCCCTTTCTGCCAGTGGGAAATGAGGAGTTCCATTCCAAGGTTTACAGCCAGTTACGTTGACCATTTATTGAAAACTCCAGCCTTAAGGAAAACCAAATTCCCAAAAGTGTCTCCCCTCTCCCCAACTCTCCACCCCTTGCCTACCTCCACCCTATCTTCTGGATCACAGGTATATACAGACACAGGTCTCCTGGCCTCGAGAGGTCAAACTGTAGCACAGTCATGAAGGAGGCCTGCGTCTCAGGAAGCGTGCAGAGAGGAACCTGCTCTACCAATCTGTGAGCTTGATATCACAGTTCTGGACATGCACTGAAGAAAGATGGGTTTGTCCATCCAAAATGCAGTAAGCCATGAATGAGTTCAGCATCTGATCCAGGTAGCCTCTGTGTCCTGCTGATGGGCTGAGGGGGGACACTAGAATGGTCAGGCCCCCATGGGTGGATTCCAGCCAGCCTTTTATAGCATCCTCTGCCATGCTGGCCTGGAGGGGTGGAGTAGTTCAGGTTGAAGGCTTTGTGACTCCTCAGGGGCTGGACCTCGAGGCCTGCCTGGGGTGGTGTGGCGAGAGCTTCTTGC
>PVKP010035121.1:0-23590 GCA_004027715.1 Plecturocebus donacophilus | reverse complement strand
GCAATCGCCACAAAGCCAAGGCTCCAGCAGGAGTCAGTGACAGAGGAAACTGCTGCCTCCTCAGCAGCGCAGGAGGTGGGCTGAGCCCCAGCCAACCCCAACTTCAGCTCCCAGCAGCCTCTGCCAGGAAGGAGGCCCAGACTCTCCCCTGACAAACGGAAATATCTGCTCCATCTGTGGGTCTGCCTTGGCTGCAGAGTTCTGTGAGGCCCCTTCTCTCTCTTTGGTAATGGTACTTTACTAAAGTGCAGGATAGTTGTTAACGTGTAGTGAAGTACACAAATCTGAAGCCATGGCTTGATACATTTCCACAAATCATACACCATAACCATCACTCACATCCAGATAATAAAAGAGGCTTGCAAGGGTGGAATTGTATTGATCCCTCTCTGCCTGTTGCTCTAGTGTTATTATACATTTTACTTCTACATGCCTCTTATTTTTGCTTTAAATGGACACCATGTATTTGTAAACAAAACACAGAAAATAATCTCTTATATTTGTCCACTTATTTACAACTCCTGTTCCTTTCTATTTCTTTTGAGTAGTCTGGGCTTCCATCTGAAATTCTCTCCCTTTAGCCTCAGAAATTCCTTTAGTACCATTTATAGTGCAGTAATAAATTCCTTATGCTTTCATTTGTCTGAAAATACCTTGATTTGGCCTTTATTTTTCAATGATGTTTTTTATTGGATATAGACTTCTAAGCTCACAGGTTTTTTTCCTTGAGACCCTTTAAAGTGGTCCTTCAGTTGTCTTCTAGCTGCTTTTGTTTCTAGTGAGATATCAGCTACAATTCTTATTGTGTTTCCCCTAAATATAATCTGTATTTTCTGGATGATTTTAGGATCTTCTTTTTACCTTTATTTTCTAGCTTGATGATGACATATCTAGGTGTAGCCTTTCTTGTATTTACACAGTTTAGGATTATTTTTATTCTTAAGTCTGTCGGTTGACGTCTTTCACGAGTTTTGTGAAGATGTGTTCAGTCATTCTCTCTTGAAATATTTAGTCAAGCCCCATTCTCATTCTTCTCTCCTTCTGGGATGCCAGTTATACAATAACGTACCATTTAATATATTGTTTTATAGATTTTGATGCTCTATTACAAGGGTTAGCAAACTTTTTTCTAAAGGGCAAGACTTAATATTTTAGGCTTTGCAGGCCATATGGTCTCTGTCACAACTACTCAGCTATTCTATAAACAATGTCTGGTACCTCTGGGTTCCCATAAAACTTTATTCACTATAGCAGGCAGCAGGTTATATTTGGTCCATGGGCCCACAGTTTGCTGACCCTTCCTCCACTCTGTCGTTCATTAGTTTCTGTGCTTCAGCTTGGAGAACTTACACAGACCTGCCTTTGAGTTTCCAACCCTTTCTTCTGGGTGTGCCCAATCTGTTGTCAAGCCTATTAAGTGAAGACTTCATTTTAGATTATATTTTTCAGATCTAGAGCTTACGTTTATTTAATTTTTAAAGATGTTATTCTTTTTTAGTTTATTTCTTTGTTACTAGATTTTAATTTTTAGAGCCATTTTAGGTTCACAGCAAAACTGAGCAGAAAGTGCAGAGTTCCCCTACACCTCCTGTCCCACACATACACAACCTCCTCTACTATCAACACCACCCACCAGAGTGGCACTTTTCTTACAACTAAGTCACGTTCATATCATTATCAACTAAAGTCAATATTTAACATTAAGGTTCACTCTCGGTGTTGTGCTTTCTATGGATTTTGACAGAACTATAATAACATGTAGCCACCATTATAGTGTCACCCAGAGTAGCTTCAATGCCTTAAAGATTCACGATGCTCCATCTGTTCATCTCTCCCTCCTTCCTAATCTCTGTCAACCACTGAGATTTTTACTGTCTCCACAGTTTTGTCTTTTCCAGAAGATTGGACAACTGGAGTCATACAGTATGTAGCCTTTTCAGATTGACTGCTTTCATTGAATAATATGCATTTAAGGTTTCTTCTTGTCTTTTCATGGCTTAAAAGCTATTTCTTTTTAGTGCTGAATAACATTCCATTGTCCGGATGTACCACAGTTTGTTCATTCACCTACTGAAAGACATCTTGATAGCTTACTAGTTTTGGCAATTATGAATAAAGCTGCTGAAAACATCCATGTGCAGGTTTCTGTATGGACATACATTTTCAACCCATTTGGATAAATAGAAAGTACTGCAGTTGCTGGGTTATATGGTAAGAGCATACTTAGTTTTACAGTTTATTCTAAAGTATCTGTGCCATCTTGTACCCCCACCAACAATGAATGAAAGTTCCTGTTGCTCATCATCAGCAGTATTCGGGGTTGTAAGTGTTTGGATTTGGGCCATTTTAATAAGTGTGTAGGGGTATCTCATTGTTTTAACTTGCAGTTTTTTAATGGCATGTGCTTCTTTGCCATCTGTATGTCTTCATTCATGAGTTGTCTAGTCAGGTGTTTTGCCCATTTTTTAATTGGGTTATTCATTTTCTTATTGTTGAGTTTTAAGAGTTCTTTACACATTTTGGATAACAGTCCTTTTTCAAATAGGTCTTCTGCAAATACTTTTTCCCAGTCTGTGGATTGTCTTCTTTTCTCTTTTTAAGAAGTCATTGTTGACCAGGCACAATGCCTCACACCTGTAATCCCAGCGCTTTGGGAGGCTGAGGCAGGCAGATCACCTGAGGTCACCAGGAGTTCACGAACAGCCTGGCCAACATGGCGAAACCCTGTCTGTACTAAAAATACAAAAAAAAAAACAAAAAAAAAACAAAAAAAAAAACTAGCTGGTGTGGTGGTCCCAGCTACTCTGGAGGCTGAGGCAGGAGAATCAGGATGTCTTGAACTCAGGAGGTGGAGGTTGCAGTAAGCCGAGGTCATGCCACTGCACTCCAGCCTGGGTGACAGAATGAGACTCCATCTCAAAAAAAAAAAGAATTCATTGTTTAGTGCATATATTTATATCTTTTAAATAAATTTTTATTGACACTTAATGTCTTCTAATTCTCTTGGCAGTGTGTTCCATGAGCAGAAATCTTCAAAGTTAATGAAGTCCAGCTTATCAAATATTTCTTTCATGAATTGCACCATTGGTGTTGTACTTTAAATATCATCACAGTACTCATGATAATCTAGACTTTCTCCTATGTTATCTTGTAGAAATTTTATAGTTTTGCATTTTACATTTAGGTTTTTAATCCATTTTGAGTTAATTTTTATGATGGATATGTGGTGTGTGTCTAGAGTCTAGATTTTTCTTCTTCCTTTTTTTTTTTTTTCAGTATGTGGATGTCTATTTGATCCAGCACCTTTTGTTGAAGACATTAATTTTGCTCCACAGTTTTGTCTTTGATCCTTTCACAAAGATCAGCTGACTGTATTTATGGGGACCTATTTCTAGGCTCTCTGTGTCATTTATCTACTTGTCTATTCTTTCACCAATCCACGCTGTTATGATTACGATCATTTTATAGCAAGTCTTGAAGTCACGTAGCATTAGTTCTCCAACTTTGTTCTTCTCCTTCAATATGGTGTTGACTATAAAGAGTCTTCTACCTCTTTGAATAAACTTTAAAATTAGATCATCAATATCCAAAATATACCTTGCTAAGATTTTTATTGGGATTATATTTGATCCATAGATGAAATTGGAAGAACTGACATATTGACAATATGAGTCTTCCTATGCATGAACAAGGAATATCTCTCCATTATTTAGTTCCTCTTTGATTTCTTTCATCAGAATTTTATAGTTTTGCTTATATAGATCTTATACATATTTTGTTAGATTTATACCTAAGTATTTCAATTTAGGGGGTGTTAATGTAAATGGCATTGTGATTTCTTTTTTCTGATATATCCTTTTTAAAAATTTTTCTGGGTACATAATAGGTGTGTGTGTGTGTGTGTGTATATATATATATATATTTGAGGTACATGTGATGTTTTGATACAGGCATGCAATAAGAAATAATCATATCACGAAGAGTGGGATATCCACCCCCTCAGGCATTTATCCTCTTGTACTACAAACAATACAATTACACTCTTTCAGTTATTTTTAGATGTACAGGCAAGTTTTTATTGACTATAGTCACCCTATTGTGTTATCAAACACTAGGGTCTATTCACTCTTTCTAATTTTTGTACCCATTTACCATCCCCATCCCACCCAACTACCCTTCCCAGCCTCTGGTAACCATTCCTCTACTCTCTATCTCCATGAGTTCAATTGCTTTAATTTGTTTAGCTTGTATTTATAAGTGAGAACATGATATGCTTGTCTTCTGTGCCTGGCTTATTTCACTTAACATACTGCTCTCCAGTTCCAGCCATGTTGTTGCAAATGATAGACTCTCATTCTTTCTTTTTTTTTTTTTTTTTTGCCTGAACAGTACTCCATTGTGTATATGTACCACATTTTCTTTATCCATTCATCTGTTGAAGGACACTTAGGTTGCTTCCAAATCTTAGCTCTTATGAACAGCACCACAACAAACATGGCAGTGAAGATATCTCTCTGATACACTGATTTCTCTCTTGGGTACATACCTATGAATGAGATTGCTGGATCATGAGGTATTTTTAGTTTTTTGAGGAAACTTCAAACTGTCCTCCACAGTGGTTTTACTAATTTACATTACAAGAATGTACAAGGTTTCCCTTTTCTCCACATCCTCACCAGCATTTGCTATTGCCTGTCTTTTGGACATAAGCCATTTTAATGTGGTGAGAGGATGTCTCATGCAGTTTTAATTTGCATTTCTCTGATAAGCAGTGATGTTGAGCATGCTTTTATATGCCTGCTTGCTATTTGTGTGTCTTCTTCTGAGAAATGTCTATTCAAATCTTTTGCCCAGTTTTTGATAGGATTATTATAATAGATTTTTTTCTTACCGAGTTGTTTGAGCTCCTCATATATTCTGGTTATTAATTTCTTGTCAGATGGATAGTTGGCAAATATTTTCTGCCATTCTGTGGGCTCTCTCTTCATTTTGTTGTTTCCTTTGCTATGCAGAAGCTTTTTGATTTGATGGGCTCTCATTAGTCCAATTTTGCTTCGGCTTCCTTTGTTTGTGGTGTATTGCTAAATAAATTTTTGGGCCAGGCATGGTGGCTCAGACCTGAAATCCCAACACTTTGGGATGCCTAGGGGGTTGGATTGCTTGAGGCCAGAAGTTCAAGACCAGCCCGGCAAACATGGGGAAATCTTGCCTCTACTAAAAATACAAAAATTAGCTGGGCATGGTGGTGCACACCTGTTATACTAGCTACTCTGGAGGCTGAGATGCGAGAAAGGCTTGAACACAGGAAGTGGAGGTTGCAGTGGGAAGACAATGTGCCACTGCACTCCAGCCTGGGTGACAGAGCAAGACTCTGTAGGAAAGAAGAAAGAAAGAACAAAGAAAGAAAGAAAGGAAGAGAGAGAGAGAAAGAAAGAAAAAGAGAGAGAGAAAGAAAAAGAGAAGGAAAGAGAGAGAGAAAGAGAGACAGGGAAGGAGGGAGGAAAAGAAAGAGAGAGAGAAAGGAAGGAAGGAAGAAAAGAAAGAACTCCAACAGAAAGAAAGAAAGGACTCTGTCAGAAAGAAAGACAGAAAGAAAGAACTTGGAAAGAAAGAAAGAAAGAGAGAGAGAGAGTGAGAGAGAGAGAAATAAAGAAAAAGAAAGAAAGAGAGAAAGAGAGGAAGGAAGGAAGGAAGGAGGGAGGGAGGGAGGGAGGGAAGGGGAAGGGGGTGGGAGGGGATGGAGGAAGGGCACAGAGAGGGAGGGAAAGAAATTTTTGCTCAGACTAATGTCCTGGCTCATAACCACCTTTTTTTTCCCCAGGTGTTCAGTCCGGAGAAGGTGGGGCTTTATTCATAAGTTCCTGTCATTCTGCTGCCTTTTTTCGGAGATGCTGTGCCCAGCAAGGAGGCAGCCTAGTCAAAGTCTGCCAGCAGAGGTGTTGCTGAGCTGTGTGGGCTCTGCCCAGGTGCTGTGTGAACTTTCTTGCAGTTTTGTTTATAGGGGTATAGTTAGAACTGCCTCAGTAACGGCGGACTGCCTCGGTAATGGCGACTGCCTCGGTAATGGCAGACGCCCTTCCCCCCACAGAGCTGGACCGTCCCGGGTCCAGCTGTGCTTGCTGCGAAACTCTCAGTCCAGAGTATTTCAGATTGCTGGTCTTTGTGGGGGTGGGACCAGCCGAGCCAAATCCCATGGCTCCCTGTTTCAGTCCGCTTTTTTCAGTTGAACGGGCAACTCTGTCTCTCAGGTATTCTAGTTGCCAGTTGAAACGGTGCCTGGATTTGTGTGTGTTTTTGTGTGGAGATCCGCTATGCCGGCTAAAACAGCTGCGCTGGAGACTCATGGCGCTTTTCCACCCAGGAATCTCCTGGTCTGTGGGCAGTAAAAATTCGTTTGGAAATGCGGTGATCATTCACCCTCTGTGTTTTTGCTGGGAACTGCAATCCAGAGCTGTTACTATTTAGCCATCTTGGATCCTCTCTCTGATATTTCTTCTTTTCTAATGTAGAATCTAATACCTTAATTCATTCAGTGTTATAAATTTCCCTCTAATCACTGTTTTGGCTACATCCCACATATTTTGATTAGCTATCTTTTGAACAAAAAGTTGGTTCAAAATCTTGTTTAATTTCCCTAGGTTTCTTCTTTGGCCCAGATATTATTTAAAAGAGTATTGTTCAATCTCCATGTATTTCGATGGTTTCCAGCTGTCTTTCTTTTATTGATTTGCAGTTTAATTCTGTTGTGGTCTGAGAGTAGACAGTATGTTATGCATATTCTTTAAATTTGTTAAGGTGTATTTAATGGCCCAATATGTGATATCTCAGTTAATATTCCATGCCAGCTTGAGAAGAATGTGTAATTTTCTGTTATTGGATAAAGTAGTCTGTAGATGTCCTTTATATCCAGTTGATTGATGGTGTTATGGAGTTCGACTATGTTCTTACTGATTTTCTGCCTGCTCAGTCTGCCAATTTCTGATTAAAGAGTGTTGACATCTTCAATTTTAGTAGTGGATTCATCTGTTTCTCCTTGCAGTTCTGTCAGTTCTTCCCTCACATATTTCTATGCTCTGTTTTTAGGTGCATACAGACATTTAGGATTGTTATGTCTTGTTGGAGAATTGACTCCTTTTTCCTTATGTAATGTTCCTTTTTATCTCTGGTAACTTTTCTTGCTCTTCAAGTCTGCTCTGTCTGAAATTAATGTAAATATTCTGCTGGGAGGGGGGGTTGATAAGTGTTAGTATGGGATATCTTTCTCCATCCCTTTAATTTTAAACTAGATGCATGTTTATATTTAGAATGGGTTTTTTGCAGACTGCATATAGTTGGCTCTGATTTTTTTTTATCTACTCTGACAATCTCTTTTATTTCCTTCTTCCCACTTTTTATTTTAGGTTCAAAGAGTACATGTGAAGGTTTATTATTACATGGGTAAATTATATGTCATGGGAATTTGATGTCCTGGCCATTTTGTCACACAGGTAATAAGCAGAGTACCTAATAGGTAGTTTTTCAATCCTCACCTTCCTCCCAACCTCCACCCTTAAGTAGTCCCTGGTTGTCTGTTGTTCCCTTCTATGTGTCCATGTGTACTCAGTATTTAGCTCCCACTTATAAGTGAGAACATGCAGTATTTGGTTTTCTGTTCCTGTGTTAATTTGCTTAGGATGATGGCCTCCAGCCCTACCCATATTGCAGCAAAAGACATTGATTGCATTCTTTTCATGGCTCTGTGGTATTCCATAGCATATATATACCACATTTTTAATCCAGTCTATCAATGATGGGCATCTAGGTTGATTCCATGTCTTTGCTATTGTGCTACTGTGCTGCGATGAACACATGCCTGCATGTGTCTTTATGGTAAAATATTTTATATCCCTTTGGGTATACACTCAGTAATGGAATTGCTGGGTTGAATGGTAGTTCTGTTTTAAGTTCTTTGATAAATCTCCAGACTGCTTTTCACAGTGGCTCAACTAATTTATGTTCTGACCAGCAGTGTACGAGCATTCTCTTTTCTCCACAGCCTCTCCAGCATTTGTTATTTTTTGATTTTTTAATAATGGCCATTCTGACTCATGTGAGATGGTACCTCACGGTGGTTTTTATTCGCATTTCTCTAATGATTATTGATATTGAGTATTTTTTCCTACGTTTGTTGCCTGTTCATATATCTTCTGATGAGTGACTGTTTATGTCATATCCCCATTTTTAGTGGGTTTTTTGCTTGTTAATTTAAGTTCCTTATAGATTCTAGATATTAGATTTTTGTTAGATGCATAGTTTGTAAACATTCTCTTTCATTCTATTATAGGTTGTGTGTTTACCCTGTTGATAGTTTTTTGCTTTGCAGAATCTTGTCTTAGTTGATATATTTAGACCACTGGCATTCAAAATGATTATTAAGATAGTTAAGTATCTACCATATCTGTTACTATTTTTCTATCTGTTGCCTTGTTTTTTGTTCTTCTATTTTGTCTTCCACTCTTTTTCTGCCTTTTGTGATTTTAACTGAGCATTTTCTATGACCAAAAAATAAATAGCATATTTCTGCTATGGTCTATGTTCCCCCAAAATTCCTATGGTGAAATTTAATCAACAACATAAGAAGTGAGGCCCTTAGGAGGCAATTAAGTCATGAGGGTGGGGCCCTCATTAATGGATTAATGCTTTAATAAAATAGGTGAGAGGGGGTTATTCATCTTTTCCACCACAGAAGGACACAGCAAGATGGTACATCTTGGAAGCCAAGAGTGAGACATCAAATCTGCTATTGTCTTGATCTTGGACTTCCTAGCCTCTGGAACAATGCAAAATAAATTTCCATTATTTATAAATTATGCAGTCTAAGGTATTTTGTTATTGCAGCCCAAGTGGACTAAAACAACTTCTTTCTTTAAAAAAAAATTTTCTTCTTATTTTTTTCATATGTTTCAGTGTTTTCCCTAGATTTGCAATATACATCTACAATGAATGCAAGTCCACTTTCAAATACTATATTCTACTTCATGGTAGTATATACTTGGTACGTTGTACCAAGTACCTTATAATAACAAAATAATCCCAATTCCTGCCTCCTGTCTCTTATATCACTGCTGTTATTCATTTTACTTATACATAAGAATACTTAAGTATATATGTTTCTGTGGATATATATACACACGTATGAATACATAATTGAATATATTGTTGCTATTAAACAAACTTATCTGTTAGATCAATTCAGAATAATAAAAATAAAAGTTTCTATTTTATCTTCACTCATTCCTTCTTCAGTGCTCTCTTTCTTTATACAGATCCAAGTTTCTGACTTGCATGCTTTTCTTTCTCTCTGAAGAAATTCTTTCAATATTTCTTACAAGGCCCGTGCAATGACAGTAAATTCCCTCAAGTTTTGTTTGTCTGAGAAAGTCTGTATTTCTTCTTCACTTTTTGAGGAATAATTTTACAGGGTACAGAATTCTAAGTTGTTTATTTTTTTTTCTCAAGAAGTTAAATATTTCATTTCATACTCTTCTTCTTTGCATGGTTTCTGAGGAGAAGGCAGATGTTATTCTTATCTTTGCTCCCCTATAGATAAGGTGGCTTTTTCCCTCAGCTTCTTTCAACAGTTTTTTATTTTGTTGAGGGGGGGTTGTTTTATTTGTTTTGAGACAGTCTCACCCTGTCACTAGGCTGCAGTGCAGTGGTGCAATCTCAGCTCACTGCAACCTTCACCTCCTGGGTATAATCGATTCTCCTGCCTCAGCCTCCCAAGTAGCTGGGATTACAGGGACCCACCATCACACCCAGCTAATTTTTGTATTTTTGGTAGTGATGAGGTTTTACCATGTTGGCCATGCTGGTCTTGAACTCCTGACCTCAAGTGATCCACCCACCTTAGCCTCTGATCAACCTGCCTTGGTCTCCAGTTGTGTTTTATTTATCTTTGATTTTCTAGTTAGAATATGCTATGCCTCGGTAGAGTTTTCTGACATTTATTCTGCTTGATATTGACTGAGCTTTCTGGATCTATGGTTTGGTGCCTGATATTAATTTGGTGAAAATCCCTGTCATTATTTTTGTTTGTTTGTTGATTTAAAAGACAGGGTATTGCTATGTTGCTGAGGCTGGAGTGCAGTGGCGTTTCTCAGGTGTGATCAGCATGAGAGTTTTGACCTGTCCCGTTTCTGTCCTGGGCCAATTCACCCCTCCCTAGGAAATCTGGTGGTGCCACATTCCCTGGAGGTGACCATACTGATGCCAAACTTAGTGCAGACAACCAATCAGCATTAGCGCATTGCAGCCCAGAACTCCTGGACAGACTCGAGCAATCGTCCTGCCTCAGCCTCCCAAGTAGCTGGGACTACAGGTGCATGCCATCACATCTGACTATTTATATTTTTTGAGACAGGGTCTCATTCTCTCACCCAGGCTGGAGTGCAGTGGTGCAATCATGGCTCACTGCAGCCTTGACTTCCCAGGCTTATGTGCTCCTCCCACCTCAGCCCACTGAGTAGATGGGACCAGAGGTGTGCAACATGCCCAGCTAATTTTTAAAATTTTTTTGTAGAGATGGGGTCTCCCTATGTTGCCAAGGTGATTATTATTTTAAATATTTTTTCTGTTTCTCTTCTCTTCTCTCTCTTGCATTTCCATTATGTGTATGTTATTATTATTATTATTATTTTTGGTAGTTGTCACACAGTTCTTGAATAGTCTGTTTCACTTTTTCCTGTCTCTTTGTCCTTTGTTTTTCTGTCCTGGAAGTTTCTACTGATATATCCTCAAGGTTAGAGATTCCTTCTTCAACCATGTCCGGTATACTCACGGGCCTATCAAAGGCATTTTTCATCACTGTAACAGTGTTTCTGATCTCTAGCCTTTCTTATTTTTTTCTTAGCATTTCCATCTCTCTGTGTAACAGGTTCTTGCACGCTGTCTACTTTATTAATTAGAGCCTTTAGCATTTTAATTGTAGTAATTTTAAATTCCCAGTCTGATAAGTCTAACAATCCTGCCATATCTGAGTCTGGGTCTACTGGTTGCTCTTTTCTTCAAACTTCACATTTTGCCTTTTAGTATGACTTGTAACTTTCTTCTTGATATCAGACATGATGTACTGGGTAAGAGGAACTGCAGTTAGTAGGCCCTTTAGTAATGTCATACATAGTAAGGTGACAGATGGCAGGAGAGTGTTCACAGTCTCATGATTAGGTCTCAGTCTTTTGGTGATTCTATGTCTTTGAAATATTAACTTCATTAGTGCTTCTTGGTTTTGCCGCCTCGGATGAAACAGGACAGCTAGAACTCTATATATACCTAAAAAACATAAACAAATATTGAACTTTAGCCAATATATGCATGTCGAAATATTTGAGGAGAGTAGGGAAAGTGTACTGATGTCTATAACTACTTTGAAAGTCATCAAAAGACAAGGACAGATAGGTAGAAAGATAGATAGATAGACATGTGATAAAGCAACTATAGTAAAATGTAAATTGTGGGGTCTAGGTGGTAAATAAACAGGTTTTCGTTGTACTTTTTTTTTCAACTTTTTTATATGTTCGAAAACTTCCTAATACAATGTTCAAAAAATTAGCCCAACAGTCTGGGGAGATAAGTCAGTCAGCAGGATGAAATTTAATGCCAGTGAAGGGCAAGTGGTCTCTTCAAGTGTAGATGCTCTTTTGCTTAGGCAAGAAATGAGAAAGTCATTTTTCTACCAGCTATTCATGTACATAAGGAATGGGTTGCACTCAAGGTAATTACGATGTGCTTCTGTAAGAGATGTTAAATTCACAGATGTATCTATATCTCTGGACAAGCAATTGAGCATGCAATCTTACTCCAGACCATTCACATCCTCTTAAGATGAGATATCCCACTTTCTAAGAGACATCGGCAAATGAATCATATCAGACAGGATGGGCTGAGTTTTGCTGCAACAACAAAAGACTCCCAGACCTCAGGGTCATCTCCCTCATGTTCCATATCCAATGTGAGTTGGCTGTGGCTCAATCCATGTCGTTTTTACCCTGGGACCCAAGCTGACAGAGTGGTTTTTTGTTTAGAGCATTCCATCCAGTAGCAGACGGAAAAGACACATAGCAAACACAGGCTGGCTCTAACAGGAGCTTTGTAAGGGGTATAGTGTGCTCCTACCCACATAGCATTAGCCAAAACAAGTCTCATGGCCAGGCCTTAGTTCAGCTAGATGCAGACACCCCATCCTCTAGCAGGAAGAGGCTCAGCTGACGAATGACCAACAGTGATTGGATCTACCCCAAGGACACAAAATCAACAGAATATTGTGAAGTCTGAGAAGATGAGGAAACTAGGGGAGAGGAGGCAGAGGAATGACATGCTGGTTTTATTCAAACATTTTAGAAAATAAAGGACAAGATGTGCTCTGCACAGCTCCAGGGGCAAGCTGAGGATATTTCTACCAGCAAGGAGTCACAGACTTCTGGTTGTCACAGGAAGCACATTCTGACAGGAAGGACTACCTAGCAAAAGGGAGCACCAAGGGCACATTGGTACCTGGGCCGCTCCCTGCACCCAGCACAGTGCCGACACTTGAAGACTGTATTGCCTTCCGTTCTCCCCCTCCTCATAAAATACTGGGCCCAGCCACCCATGCAGGAGTGAGGTCCCTGTCCCCGAAAAAATGTGAGCAGAGCCTGGGTGCTCCTGGACAGAGGGCTGTGGATGGAGCCCCTGCATCGCAGGGTGAGGCCAGACCAGAGCAAGCCAGAGGAGGATGTGGCCAGTCCAGGATACACATAGGACAGAGCACCTGGCAGGGATCCTGAGTTCCTTTTTGCCAACATGTGCCTCTCTCAAGCTGCCAGGAAAAAGAAATCACATAAAGAGGTGTCCAAGATCTAGGGAAAGAACGAATATTCAACCCATGAAATTGTGAAGTAGGAAAAAGAAATTTGTGCCAGTTTTGCTGTCGCACCTCAAACTGCAAACGTTATGGCTACAGTGTGTGAGAAGAGCTTAGTTAGGGTGGAAAAGGCATTAGACTTGTGGGTGGAAGAGATGAACAGAAACATATTCTGATTGACTGCAGCCATGTAGCACCAGATTAACTTCACCTAAATTAAATTAAATTTGATCACTGGTATGTACAGGAAAAGACATGGCATATGTAGGGTTAGGTACTGTCTGCAGTCTCAGGCATCCACTAGGGGTCTTTGAAGGTATCCCCAAAGGATACTCTATACAAGTGAAATAATCCCATACATACTCATTTTTAATCTACCTTTTTTCACTCCAAATAACTATCTTGATATATATCCATGTTGCATCAACAATTTGTCCCTTTTTATTGCTGAGTAGTATTCTCTAGTGTGGATATACACAGAGTGTTCACACATTCACCTGCTAATGGAAAACTGGATGGTTTTCAGTTTGGAGATTTTACAAAAAGCCTGCTGTGAACATTTATGTATAAATGTTGCATGAGCATATTGTTTCATTTCTCAGGTAAAAAACATAAATCTGGATTTCATAAGGAGAGAATTTATTCTAAAGGATTATTGTGGCGGTGTGGAGGGGACTATTGCAATAGGGAAACATTGCAGTGTACCCTCTCAGCCTCCCCATATAATCAGCAAGTGTCTAGGGTCAGGCAAGGGGCTGATCTTGTATAGGGAGGAGTAAACTTGGCTAGAAAGAACTGTTATGGAAAAGTGGGCTGAGCAGGAATGTCACAATCGAGCAGGTCTTACCCTGTGGACAGCCTGTTCTCAGGAGGGACTCTCAGGAGGGTTGTGGGTTGCCACAAGCTGCTGGTGGGCCAAAACTCAGGGGCCTGGAGAAGGAGAGAATCTGAACCAAAGTTTGGTTACAGGCAGTGTGTTCTTATTGATGCGTGGGGACAAGCAGGCCAGCTAATCATTTATGAAGCCAAGAATGGGAATTTAGAGGGTCTGTGTCTGGCCTGGTCATGGATAAACAAGGGAACATCTGGGAGTCTTATCCAAGTTATGTGGAAAGTCACTGGTTCTTTCCAGTAGGGTGTTTTCTGGAACCAAAGAGTGGAGGGATTCCTTAACCTTCACTATTTCTAGGAGCAAAGGGCAAAGGTAAAATTCAGTACTGTCAATCATCACAACTGAAATGGCAAGATCATATGGTAGGTGTATGTTTGACTCTCTTCATACACTGCCAAATGATTTTCAATCGTGGTGGTACTATTTTATGATCCCATCAGCAGTATACAGGAATTCCCACGTCCTCCACACTCTTGCCAATACTTCGTATAATCAGTCTTCTTTGTCCATTCTAGTAGGCGTGAGATGGTGTCACACTGTGCTTGTAATTTGCATATCCTTAATGATTAATGATGTTGAGCATCTTTTCATGTCCTAATTTTCTACCTGTATATCTTCTTTGGTGAAGTGTCTGTTCAAATATTTTGTCCATTTAAAAAACTGAATTGTTTGATTTTATCTATTGACTTTTAAGTGTTCTTTCTATATTCTGGACACAAGTCTTTTATCAAATATATGCTTTGCAGATATTTTCTTCCAGGCTGTAACTTATCTTTTCAGAAAGTCTTTGGGAGCTATGGCTTAGTGAAACACTTGTGCCAGGTTCCCCTCAGCGCAACCCCGTGGTCACAGTCACATCCGCAGGTTCCATTTCTGTATCTGTGGTGACCTCCTTCTGCAAGTCAGGCTGAAGTCTCAAGCTCCTGACCCATGTCTCCAAGTGCCCACGATGCAATGCCCTTTGGATGTCCCATGCTAAACAGAGCTCACCATCCTCTCCCCAGACCCGCTGCTCCTCCAGAAGCCCTGTCTCCGTGAATGGCCCTGCACCTACCCGCCTAGAGAACCCCAGGGGTGGGTCTTGGACGTCCTTCCTACTTTCACCTCCTGTCATCCAGAGCTGTCAGTTCTTCCTACCAAACGTCTCTGGACACTCACCTTCTCCGCCACACACCACCATTGTTCTCACCTGCACCACTCACCCAGACACCCTTCCTTCCTTACAGGGGTGGACAGAGAAAAACTTCTCAAATACAAGTCGGGCCATGGCACGGCAGTAAGGACCTTCCAGGGGTCTCCTGTGCACTTAAACAAGATCCAGACTCCATGGGACAAGTAAACCCCTTGATGATCTGGTCCTTGAGTCATGTGGGGGCCTCTTGCCCAGAGCCCCTCACACTCTTCAAAGCCAGCAGCTGAAGAGCTAGCTGTAGCTGTCTGTGGAGTTCAGCCGCTGCTCCCTGCGTGCCTGCACTCTGCCGGGGATGTAGCCTTGTTTCCCCACTTCCCCACCTGCGCCCAGCAGTGCAGGTGAAGGCCGGGCTGCTGAGAGAGGCTGGGAAACGCTGGGCTTTGGAGTCAGGAATGCCAGCTCCACTACTCACTGCCTGTGTCGCCCTGGGAAAACAGCTCTGGCCCCAGGCTCCCCGTAAGTAAAACAGGGGCAGTCATCCCTCCCCTCCTCAACGACCTACGTCACAATCAGAAACCACAAATCTCTGCCACCCAGCACGCTGCCTTGGTCTCCTCCACCACTTTCCCCAGCAATGAGAACGGCGCTAGGCCCACAACAGGGCCGACACTGGGTGAGGCCAGCAAGGCATTTAGGGAAAAACTTTCGGGCAGCGCCCACTCTCGGGCTCGGGCAAAAGCAGGGTACCTTCGGAAGCTAGCGACTTCGGAGAACGCGCCCGGCGACCGACTGCGTCCGGAGCCCAAAAACCACCCCTAAACGCCCGCCCTGCGTTGGGCCCGCCCCTCAGGATTGGCGCCCTGCTAGTGGCCATTGCCTGTGACGTCACCGGACGCGTCCGCTTCTCGCTGGAGTGATCCGGCGTTGCTGGTTTGCGTTCGCCGGGGCTGCTTCAGTTTCCCGGCTGGTAGCAGTCACTGGTGCCAGTGCTCAGGCGCCCGCCGCCCTTAACCTTCGGCCCCGCGAGCCCTAACTGGACGCAAGAGGACCGGCTGCCGCCTCGAGGTAGACCGGGCCTGGCTGGGTCAGGCCAGAAGGGTGTCCATGGCGCGCGTCTCCCGCGGAGGGCAGAACTGGAACCGGGTCCCCAGCAAGTTCCGACCACATTGACGGTGTGGAACCGTGTGAGCGCTCACTAATTGCAGGGGACGGAGCTGGGCATATAGGGAAACTGGGGGTTTCCAGGCGGGTGCACTGTGGTTTGGAATCCGACGTGCACACCCCTGTCTCAGGCTTTGGAAGATGGAGGCTGCTGTTTCCACCTCAGGTCACCGCCCCTTTGCTTAAGGACTCTTGCACAGTTGGATTGAGCTCGGGCTGCGTGACACAGTGGACACCCCAGGGCCACTTTCTGACGAGTACCTTGGGCACGTGACTTCACCCCTTTGAGAGTCAGTGCCCCGTTCTGTAAAATGAGGGTGCTCTGCCTGAGGGCATTGCTATAAGGTTGGAATGAACCTGCATGTGTGTCATGTGGGAAGGGCGCAGTCAGTGGGGTCTGGGGTTCTCCTGGAAAGCTGGTAACCAGCCTTGTCCCTGAGGCAACAGCCAGAGGGCGCCTGTAGTTTCCCCACGCATGGCTGTTGGCGTTTAGGGACTCTGGAGGATCTCCTGTGGAGGTCCCTGCTTCTCACCACAATCTTTAGGGCCTTTGGAGGATTTCCTATGGAAGGTCGCCACTTCTCACAACACTCCGGGTTAAAATATCATTGAGGGGATGGGGGCTGAAGCTAGATTTTCTTATTTGCATTATAAGCTCTGAACCAACGACTTCAATGTCATCTGTACTTGGATTTATATCTCAGCTCCTTCCCCTCCTATCTCTAGGACTGCGTACCTTGGCCAAATCCCTTAGCCTCTCTAAGCCTTAATTTTTTCATCTCTAACTTGGGGCTAACAGTATCTACTTTCCACAATGTCAAGAATTAAATCAGGCATTGTAGGTAGAGCACTTAATAGTTGGCATTCAGCGGCAGCAGTTACCATTATTTTGGGGTGTGGAGTGTCTGAGCGTGTGCAGTTTGGCTTGGACAGCCTTCTGGCAGTGGCACAGTTGGTGCTTGTGTAAGACAGCAGGGCAGGGAACTCAAAAGCCCTCGGTTTTCTGGTCAGATTGGCGGGCCACAACAGTGGTGACCTAAGTCTAATGAGTCTTTAACTGAATGAGGCAGATTGAATCATCCAGGTGAGGACCAAGATGCTGGGGCTCAGCCGCCTCCACATTTTTGGACATAAAAGGCTATACAAACAACCTTTACTGTAAGAGCAAGGAGCAATTCAGGGAAGGCACTATGTGGTAAGGAATAGAGGCCAGATTTGGATTAAGAACTAAACAAAAGGGTAGTGTTTGTCTTTAAGCTGAGACTTGGACTCAAAACAGGACCTGAGCCATGTGGATAATTTTTTTTTTTGAGATGGAGTTGCTCTGTCACCCAGGCTGGAGTGCCATGGCATGATCTCAGCTCACTGCAACCTCCGCCACCTAGGTTGAAGCGATTCTCGTGTCTCAGCCTCCCTAGTCGCTGGGATTACAGGCGCCAGTCACCACTCCCAGCTAATTTTTGTATTTTTAGTGGAGATGAAGTTTCTTCCATGTTGGCCAGGCTGGTCTTGACCTCCTGTCCTCAAGTGATCCACCCACCTTAGTCTCCCAAAGTGCTGGGAATTATAGGCGTGAGCCACCATGCCTGGCCCTTGTGGATACTTTCTAGTGATTTGAGGAGGAAAGGCACAGCCATGTCTCCTGAAGTTAACAAGCACTAAGCTTTCCCAAGTAGTGAAAAGTCAAGGCCCTGCTTCTGTCATTTATTCATTCAGCAGAAAGTCACTGAGAGCCTTCTGTGCAGGAGGGACAGTGCTAGGCAGTGAAAGAGACAGACGTGTCCCCTGGACCCAGGGAGGGGATGACCAAGTGATGCCTGTCAGACCCAGACCCTGCTATTGTTTTACAGCCTCTTCCCTCAGGCAACTCGTTTGCTATCAGGAGAAAAGAAATAATTATTATCTGGAGAGGCAGATGGGGTGCTGCTCCTAGAAGACTGGGACAGCCTGGTAGAGGGTCTAGCTTGATCATGTGACCAGTGGAAACCATTTTAAGTAGGAGGTTAACAGGAATATATTAGCATTTTAAAAATTGCTTATGGCCGCTCTGAAGCCAGTTTCACCAGCAGTCTCTTGCCCACGCTGTGCTGCCACTCAGCTAATTCCTGGTCCTGCTCATTCAGCCCAGTTCAGCTCATATCACTTCCTGAAGAAACTAGACAAGAGTAGGGCCCCTGATCGTCTTCACAGCACTAGTCCTGATAGCTGAATCTTAGGTCAGTTATTAACATCTGTGACCTCTGCCGGGAGAATGGCAGGGCTGAGTTTGAGCTACATTGTTTCCCCAATGCCTGCAGTAGAGCCAAGCACAGTGGGAACTTGCAGAAAGCACTGGTTGAAGGAACCCTGGAATCACTGGGACTTAGTGCCTAACACATAGTAGTTGCTCCTCTAGAAAATTTCGCCCTATGAAGTACAGCAGGGTAAAATAGAAGCCTGGACCACTTCCCATGTGGTATGCAAGGAACAATTGATGGGGCAAAGGGCCTTGGGCTATAGCCCTAGGAATTTCAGGGATCCTGATGATGGCTCTGGGATCCTCTGTCTCCTGGATCCTGCTTTTTTCTTTGCAGGTTCTGATGCTGGTCTCTGGTAGAAGAAGGTTACTGACAGCTCTACTGCAGGCTCAGAAGTGGCCCTTTCAACCATCCAGAGACATGAGACTAGTGCAGTTCCAGGCACCCCACCTGGTGGGGCCTCATTTGGGCCTGGAAACAGGGAATGGTGGAGGAGTTATCAACCTCAATGCCTTTGACCCCACACTCCCCAGGATGATGACACAGTTCCTCGAGCAGGGAGAAGCCACCCTCTCAGTGGCAAGAAGGTAAGTAAGTGGACAACATCGCCCTGAAGCAGCTGCCCTGGTCCCACTGCACCCTTCCACCCCATCCCTGCTCTGGGAAACAGCACCAACAAGTAGCTCTTTTGCAAGTGATCAGCATAACCCCACCTTTCCTTTCCCACCTGTTCTCTTTAAAGATACTTAGAAATCTTATGTAACAACATCTTCAATTTTCAGAGGGGAAAACTGAGGCCTAGGGGAGGTGATTAACCACGCAAGACCATACATTTGGTGCTGGAACCAGGACTCTATACTTCATCCTACTGGCTCCTCTGGGAGTGGAGTCCTTGACTGACAGGTCTGGGACTGGGGGTCCTAAAAGGCATCTTATGCAGCTGGAGGAGTGATTTAGACTCCTGGATCCTGCAAGGAGAGAGGACTGCAAAGAGGTTTTCTACAATACAGTTGGTTCCTGGGTTTGGGCTAGATTAGGTTACAGTGTCCTTGAAGCCTGAAGCCCTATAGAATCTGGTCTAAGGAGCTGATGAACAATAAATTAAAAACACTTTAAAGATGTCATTTTCATTTATTAAAATGGGAAAAAATACAAATATTTCCCAGCCCACAGTATCATTAACTGTGTTCCCATATTGCCATATTCTGCAAAGATTGGAAACAACCTCCATGTCCCTCATTAGAGACTTGGGTATATCTCTATAGAGCAGTAATACGCAGCCACAAGAGAAAAAGAGGATGCTATCTATGTATTGTTACATATTGTTAAGGAGAGATCTCCAAAATCAGTTGTTTTTTTAAAAGGTCTAAATAGTGTGCTATCATTTCCATACAAAATGGTGTGAGAAGACCATCTATAGAGTAGCAGTGAAGAGCCAGGGGGATGGGGTAACCAGAAAGGGAAACCTTTCCATGTATTCCAGTTTGTGTCTTTTGAATTCTCTTTCATGGACATGAGGTACCTAAGGGGAAGAGGAAATCAACACTGAATAAATAACAGCCTTGCTCTGTTATCAAAGGACAGTAGCTGGGCTTGATTGTCACACTGACTCTGATGGTTGATAGAGCTAGGAAATCATTTCAAAAGGCAAAACCTGTTGCTGCTGCAGGATCTGCCCCGCCTGCGCGGGATTTGCGACCTATTCCCAGCCAGACCATCTCACTTGCTCTGGTCTCTACAGAGCCTTGGCTGCCCAGTTGCCGGTCCTACCACGGTTGGAGGTAACCTTCCTGGCTCCAGTCACACGGCCAGATAAGGTGGTATGTGTGGGCATGAATTATGTGGACCACTGCAAAGAACTGAATGTGCCCGTGCCCGAGGAGCCCATCATCTTCAGCAAGTTTGCCAGCTCCATCGTGGGGCCCTATGATGAGGTGGTCCTCCCACCAGAGAGCCAGGTCAGTGCTTCCCCACTGCTCTCCCTAGTCACTGGGCCCACCACAAGGGCGTTCTGAGCTCAGTATTCAGCCTACTGGAGCCACTATTCACTCAATAGTGCATTCAACAGAAACTCTAGGCGATTATACACACAGTAATAACACTGGCCTTTGGAAAAAAAAGTTAATGTACATGTTTTCCCAATTACAAAAGCAATACACCTTCATTGTAGAAAATTAATAAAATAGAGATAAACATTAAAAAATTATGCCATGCGTATTCCCACTGCCCAGGGCAATATTAATGTTTTGCTATCTATCTTCCCAGTGTTTCTCCACCTCTATATATGTTTATACTGTACATATACTTACCTTTAACTTAAGACTCCATCCGGTGCATTTTTTCATGTCATGAAATACTCTCCCTGACATATTTTAGATTACTGTGAAGCTTTCTGTTGTACAGGGTAGTTTATATTCCCAAGTACCTTACAGCTGGATGGTTATTTCCAGTTTTTGTCTTCTATAAATAAATGTTGCAGTGAACATTCTTATGTAGAAAAGACTTTGCATGTCCATTAAAACATTATTTCCTTTGAATAAACACTTAGAATTTGAATATGACAAACTATAGGCAATGTTTCAAAACTTTTGAGGAAATCTGATAATTAGCCTTTAAAGAAATTGTAAAAGCAACTTACATATCCATCAGTAGTGTACATGCACTTACTAACACTGGTTACTTTTTCTCTCAGATTTTTGTTTTAGAAATGTCTTGGAAATTATAAAAAAGCTGAAAAGATAATATAGTGAATGCTCATATACTTTTCACCTGGTTTCACTGTAAACATTTTGCCATATTTGCTTTCTCTCCCTTGCCTTCTCCTGTCCTCCAGATGCAAACACATACTTTTTTTTCTTTTTTGCAGGGGGTACGGTGGAGGGGACCTTTTAAAACACATTGCAAATATTAAGACAATTTAGTTATAGAAACTTCAATAGGCATCTTCTAAGAATAAGGACAATATCTTTCATGACCATTACCACGATTATCATAACCAAGAAGATTAACTTGAATAATATTTAATATGAAATCATATTGTCCCAATTCCCAATCGGAACTACTGCTGACTGCCCCAAAGATGACTTTTCATTTGGTTACTTTATTGCTCACTGATCAGCCAAGGCCACACACTGTATTCAGTTGTATATTTTTAGCAGTTTCAATCTAGAACAAGGTTCCATAGACTATTTTTTTAAAGGGCTATATTAGTCTGTTTTCACACTGCTGATAAAGACATCTGAGACTGGATGATTTATAAAAGAAAGAGGTTTAATTGGCCTTACAGTTCTATGTGACTGGGGAAGCCTCACAATCGTGGCAGAAGGCAAGGAGGAGCAAGTCACATCTTAGGTGGATGGCAGCAGGCAAAAAAGAGCTTGTGCAGAGAAACTCCCGTTTTTTAAAATCATCAGATCCCTTGAGATTCACATTCACTATCACGAGAACAGCACGGGAAAAACCTGCTCCCATGATTCATTCATCTCCCACCAGGTCCCTCCCACAACATGTTGCAATTACTGGAGCTACAAGATGAGATTTGGGTGGGGAAACAGAGCTAAACCATATTAAGGGCCAATTAGTAAATATTAGTCTTTGAGTGCCATATGGTCTCTTTTGCAACAATTCAGTTCTGCAGTTGCAGTGTGAAAACCACCAGGGATGATACAGAAATGAATGGTGGGGTTCCAGTCAAACTTTATTATAGCAGATGGTGAACTGGCCATAGTTTGCCAACTCCTGATTTCAAACAATCCCCCCTGCCCTTTCTTTGAAGCATTCATTTGTCTCATAGCACATTTCACACCCTGGGTTTGTCTGGTTGTTTCTTCATGATTAGTGTCAGGGGAAGCATTTTTATCAAGAAGTCTACAAAGAAGACATACATTTCCCATTGCATTCCACTGGACAGCTCATGTCAGTGGTCCCAGAATTTGACCACTTGGTTTACCTGATGTTCACTAGGTCCCTCCATTGTGAAGACGCATTTCCACTTTTGCAATTAATAAGCAATCTATGGGTGGTAGTTTGAGATCACATCAGTATCTTACTGTCCCATGGCTTCTCATCTAGGGATCCTATGGTCATCCTTACCATCCTTCTTGAATCCATTGGGGGATGGAGAACAATGACGACTTTTCTTTTTCTGTGATGGAGTCTTGCTCTGTCACCCAGACTGGAATGCAGTGGTACCATCTCACCTCACTGCAACCACTACCTCCTAAGTTGAAGCAATTCTCCTACCTCAGTCTCCCTAGTAGCTGGGATTACAGGCGTGCACCACCACACCCAGCTAATTTTTTGTATTTTTAATAGAGATGGGGTTTCACTGTGTTGGCCAGGCTGATCTTGAACTCTTGACCTCAGATGATCTACCCACCTCAACCTCTTAAGGTGCTGGGATTACAGGTGGGAGCCACCACACACCAAGGACAATGACTTTTCTAAATCATGCCTTCTGTTTTTATTAGCTGGTATTCTTTTATGGGAAAAAAGCTACCTCCCTCTTTATTCTTATGTCTTCAATATCACTGTGAATTCCTTGGTTTTATTCAGTTGGTTGTAACCCATCATTTACATTCTTCAGGTGACCTCAATTTGGCCAGTGAGGGACCTTCAAGTTTTTCCATCCCCATTGCTTTCAGCATGTATTTGCTTTCTGTCCAAGACGTTCCAAGCTCCTCATGTACAATCTGTCTTGGACCTGGAATTAGCCATTTCTCTCAAGGAACCTGGTGCTTCTTACTGGGGAGGGGTTTTAGAGACCAACATCTGGATGTCAGTTGTACTTACTTATACCAACTCTGGTTATTATCATTAGAAAGAGCTGCCAATTTTAAAGCTAAATATGTGAATTTTGTAGCTATATTTTATGAACTATGGGAGAGGCTGAGCATTTTTCATGTTTTGTGGCCATGTGCCTTTCCTTTTTGTTAATTGTTTATTCAAGTCCTTTATAGAATGTCAATCTTTTTCTTACTAAAGCGAGTTAATACATTAAAGCACTTAGAGTAGTGCCTGACACAGTATGGTGACATAATGCTAGGTGGTATTACTTATTTATCCTTTGTCGCAAGTATCCAGAGTGACTTAAACTCAGACCCCTGGACACATATGTTGCTCTTCTGCAGTCACAGTTGGGTGGGGACCTGTGCCTGCATCCCATGACGCTGTCTGCCACTGCCCAAAATGAATGCATGCGTCTATAAGTCACACCTCCCTTGTCATTCACATGGCTCTGGTTCGTGGTGATGGCAAACATGGGCTGGCAGCCAAGCCATACTGACAGA
>PVKP010035120.1:0-23595 GCA_004027715.1 Plecturocebus donacophilus | reverse complement strand
CCTGGAAGGTCTCAGCAGGTGTGTGTGTTCATGTGTGCATATGTGTGTGTGTTTGGGGGGAAATCACCCCTGTCTTCCCAGCCATGCCCCGACCTTCCTCACCCCTCCCCACCCCTGCCTCAGGCCTGCCGAACCTGTCCCAGTCCTGACCCCACCCAGCCTGGGAGGAGGTGCCTGACCACAATGGAGGCCTGCAGTGGGGATGGCTCTCCTACTTGAGGCCAACCCAAAGCTCTGCTCTGGCTCAGGGAGAAGTCTGCTCCAGACACCCCCAGGGCATCTGTGCACGTCCACCTCCATCAGAAGCAGCCCCGCCTGTTCCTGTCCTTTAGATGAGCTGCACTGGGTGAAGGCAGCCTCCTTGGGGCCCAGCTCCTAGTCTCTGGGGCCCAGCTGGCCCTTCCCCTACAGGCTGGAGCCACTGACTCCTGGGGGTTGGGGAGGTGCCTGTGTCCTCAGGCCATGGCCTCAGGAGCCAAGGGCTCAGGTCTAACCCTGTGCCACGTCTCCAGACACCCACAGTATCTTCTTCCTCCCCAGGAAAACCCAGGAAGTAGGGTTATTTGTCCCTATTTCATAAAGAAATGGAGCCCCTGAGAGCCACAGTGACATGCCCGAAGGCATCAACCTGGGCAGCGTCCAGGATGGGCTCAAACCCAGGCAGGTCTGACTGCAAAGCCAGGGCAGGGGAAAGGGAGAGGAGGTCAAAAACCCAACTGTGCCCTCTGAAGCGGAGCTGCCTCCGGGCCTTTGCTCATCTGTGCCCTCTGCTGGTCACACCCTCCTTTGCATCTCTGAAGGTCCCAGTTCCTCCCAATCCAAGCACCTCACACACCTTGACAAAGGCTGATTTCCTGTGTCAGCCCGTCCTCCCTGAGCCCCTCCCCTCATCCTCCTCAGCATGGACAGTTTATCACCTGCGGCCTCGAAATAGTAACTGTGAGAAGAGGCAGTGCCTTGCTGAGCATTTTACGGGCACTTCTGTGTCATTTTCATGAGTCCCGTGGGGCATTTCAACAATGACATTTCATTTCATTTCAACAATGGAGAAGCAGGCACAGTGAGATTAAGTAACTTGCTCATGATCATACAAGAAGGAATTTCCAGAGTGAGTGCACCTAGGGCCATCAGCTGTCAGCATATGGGCTCGTCCCCTCTTTGCTGCCCTAGTCACTGGTGTTATTTATAGAAGCACAGTGAATTTCCCTTCCACTTCCAGGGAGACACCCGGAGAAGCAGATCCTCAGCGAGCTCAGTTCAGCTGCCACGGAACCTCCCCTAAAACTGCAAGGGCATTCCCGGCACACCTGCTCAGCAGTCTGAGGAGCTGAGCTTGTCTCTTCCTTTTCTAGGACTTCCAGGTAACATCTGCTAAGTCACACTGCCTCAATGGGACCTGCTTGGTCAGGGGTGGGGAGGAGGTGCTTGTGCCCACTGAGCAGATGTCTTCTGCATTTATACTATATGGAAAGGTGCCACTCTTTCCCATGATGGAGTTGGGGGGGGATCTTTGTGTCCAGGGCCCGACCCTCTGATGCCCCCTTGCCCACGTGGCTTCCTTACCCTGGTGGAGAATCTGGGTACAGCTCCCTGAGCACTGTGGCATCCACGTCCCCATCAGAGCTGATGTCCAAGGGTGGGGGCCAGTCCTCCGAGGAGCTGCAGGCGTAGCGCATCCTGTGGCTTGAGCGGCTATATGTGTGTCCGTCCAACACTACAGGGAACAGACCACCAGCCTGGGTCTCAGGCCAGGATCCAGGGACCATCCTCATGGGTGTACCTGAGGCCATGGAGGCTCTGATTCCCTACCTGACCACTCCTCTCCTCACCAAGCACAGCTGCCTTTATTCATCAGTGACAGCTCCAGAATATGGGTGCCATTGTTGTGTTGTGGATGGGGATACAGAGAGGAAGCAGAGCTGGCCCTGCCCTGGCCAGCTCCCAGGGTGGTGGCAGCCTGCTTTTGGGGATAGCCTGGTACTGGGCAGTGTGTCGTGAGCTTTGGTAGAAGTCCTATTGGGACTGTGGGAGTAGAGGCAGGTCTGACCAGCCTGGAAGTCAGGGAGGGCTTCCTGGAGGAGGGGCTGCTATAACTGAGTTTCTTCTAGGAATTAACCAGGGGAAGAGGGGAAGGTGGGGAGGAGGGAACTGAATGGCTTTCCAAGGAGGGAGATAAGAAAGAAGTGTGTGCTGTGAACAGGGAGCTTTGAGCTGTGGAGTTAGGCTGGGCATGAAAAATGGGAGGAGAGTAGCAAGGAACAAGGGCTGCAGAGAACTCTGGGATCAGGCCTCCCCAACCCCAACCACACTCCCTTTAGGTATCTTGGAGTAAAAGAGGGGGGCATCTATGATGAGTCTGGCAGCTCCCCACACTGCATTCTCCTCTGACATCAAAGGCTCTTAAAAGTCCTGCAGCTAAGAAACACATTTAACTGTGCTTGTTTAGCATTCGACCTCAGACTCTTCTTTCTTAGACCTAGAAATACTACTTAGGAAATGCTGCTGGAGCACAATCCTCTCATTCCACAGCCGAAGTTCCAAGAGGCCCCGTGACTTGCTGGAGGACAATACACAGTGAGTGGTTGGGCCGGAGGGCAGCTGGGTGTCTTGGCTCCTTTCTAAGCTCTCCACCCACTAGCTTCTGACAGGTCTAGTCCTGGATGGGAACAGGGGGAGCTGCAAAGGTGGCTGAGACACGAGGTCTCCCCAGCCCGGGGCTCGCAGCTGCCTCCTCCCCTCTGGGGGCGGGGCTTGGCATCAGTGGCGGAGCTATGACCTTTCTTTGCTGAGAGTGGTGCAGTTGCCATCCCCATTCTGTAGACTAGGAGCTGAGGCCCAGTCTCACACACGTGGTAAAGCATGGAGTTGGAATTTATGCAGTCTATATAATCGCAAAGACTGCTTTTTCCACTACCCTAATCTCTTTTTCCCACTCTTCATATAATTGTGAGTGGAGGAATCTGCATATGAAATTCTATCTGTAGGTATAATTCCAGGGTTTTATATACGGACACTGAGAAAGCTCTCAGAAGAAAATATTCCCAACACGCTGGGCGCGGTGGCTCACGCCTGTAATCCCAGCACTTTGGGAGGCGGAAGCGGGCGGGTCACCTGAGGTTGGGAGTTTGAGACCAGCCTGACTAACATGGAGAAATTCCCGTCTCTACTAAAAATGCAAAAACAAACAAACAAACCAAGAAACAAAAAAACCAGCCGAGCGTGGTGTCACATGCCTGTAATCCCAGCTACTAGGGAGGCTGAGGCACGAGAATCGCTTGAACCTGGCAGGCAGAGGTTGTGGTGAGTCAAGATCGCCCCATTGCACTCCAGCCTGGGCAACAAGAGCGAAACTCTGACTAAAAAAAAAAAAAAAAAAATGAAAGAAAGAAAATATTCCAAACACGTTGATGGTGGCTCTGTCCAGATGACAGGATCAAGATCCTTCTTTCTTTCTTTATACTGTCTATATTTTTAACGTATTCTATAACGAATACACATTACTTTTATACTAGGAGAAATGAAGTCAATAACATATGTTATAAAAAATGAATTGAAATAAGATTTGTTTTCTCTGTTCCAGGCATCAGCTGGGAGACGGAATTTTTGGAAGGGCGTAGGGAAGAAACTAAGGAAAGACAACAGCACACAGCAACAAGGTGAGGCTGGAAGTTGAACCCGGGCTGCTGGGCTCTGGTGCTGGCGACCCCTTCCCACCACGAGCCAACATTGCTAGGGAAGGGTTTTGGGTTCAGGGAAGGATTCCACCTGCAGGGCAGCAGGTGTGGCGGTCACACGGGGATCCCTGGGGGAAAGTCAGGGCTGCTTCCTGGACCTGAGTGGGGTGACTGGGTGGGCAGCGCTGAGGGCTGTTAGGGCAGAAGCAAACTGCTATCTACCCTTTCTTCTTGGGTTGCTTTTTCTTCGACCTCCCAGAGGGGAGCATCTTGGGAAAACTGAGGCTGCCCTAATGTAGTCAGACCCCAGATCTGAGACATCCAGCTGGGCAGAGCTCTTGAACAGCTGGAAAGAAACCAGCACCCTCCACTCCCCATTTGAACTCCCCAAATTCCTTCTTTTCCCTTCTCTCCTGACTTCCCCATCAGCACTGACCCAAATGGTCTAGGACTCCAGAAGCCCGGCTTCTCACTTCACAGAAGGTGAGATCTCCTCTTTACCCCTATTTAAAAAATACCTTGGTTCATTATTTAACCTCACTCCAAGTTCACTGCCCCTTGACAGGCTCTGGGAGAGGGAGGAAAAGGAATTGGCACCCATGAGCACCATGAGTGTTCAATCTCTTTGATTGCATCTACCTCACACCCCACTGGGAGAGGAGAGCGGTGGTGCCCCCTCCACCAGATGAAGAGAACGAGAGTGAAGTCACTTGCTCTAAACCTGCAGCAAGTGAGAGGAGACAGAGTCAGCCACCAGACCTCTCTTAAAGCTCGGGATGGAACAGAATTTTTTCTTTCTCTTCCTTCCTCTTTCTTTCTTTTCTTTTTTTTCTTTCCTTTCCTTCTCTTTATCTCTTTCCTTTCTCCTTTTGTTTTCTCTTTTCTTTCTTCTTTCTCCTTCCTTCCTTTTCTTTCTTTCCTTCTTTCTGTTTCTTCTTTCTCCTTTCTTCCTTCTTTCCTTCCCCGCTTCCTCTCTCCTTCACTCTTTTCGTCCCTCCCCCACCCTCATCTCATTCCGAAACATTTGTGGCTCCTCTCTCTGTCTGGCTAGACTACAGAAAGGCTTTGTGGGCAGGCAGAGAGCCAACTCTGTCCTGAGGGTGATGAGGAGCCATTGAGAAGTGGTCACAGTCCTGTCACTTTGGTTGCCTTGTGGACAATGCCTTGGAGGTGCCAGGCTAGTGGCGGGCAGGCAGGGACAGCTGGCATTAGTGCAGTGGCCTGGAAGCAGGTTTTCTTGGAGAAAGAGATGGAGATGGCCACATTTATTGAGCATGTATTTACCCATTAGCCAGGTGCTGTGACAATTTAGTCCTCACAATAACTTTCTGAGGCGGATCCTCCTGTATCCATTTTATAGATGACTTGCCTGAGGCCCAGAGAGTTTTGGCAACTTTCCTGAGGATGCACATAAGAAGCAGGAAATCAGGCCTTTGTGGACACTTGAGCCTGAGGTGCCTGTGGGGCCTCATGGGGCGACATCCAGTGGACATCTGGGCATGCAGTTCTGGAGCTGACCTGAGGGCTGGAGCCAGGTAAGGGAGGATGATGGATGATGGATGAGACGGAGCAGGGAGTGGGTGTAGAGAGAGGACCAGGACCAAGGCATAGGATATGAGGGACCTTGACCTATAAAGGGACAGAGGACAGGAATCTGCAGCCAGAGGGGTGGGAGAGAGGCCAGGAGAGCTTCAGTCACCAGAGCTGGAAGGGTGGGGGTGTGTCTGACAGGTGGAAGGGGCCCAGTGCCAAAGGCTGGGGCTTGCTGATGCACTGCCCCTCCCTTCTTTTTTTTTTTTTATTTAGAGACAGGGTCTTGCTCTGTTGCCCAGGCTGGAGTGTAGTGGTGTGATCATAGCCCACTGTAGCCTCAAACTCCCAAGCTCAATCCATCCTCCCACCTTGGCCTCCCAAAGTGCTGGGATTACAGGTGTGCTGGGATTACAGGTGTGAGCCACCGTGCCTGGCTGTGCTGCTCTTGTGTTCTCCCATGGTTGCTCACAGTGTGTTTCCCTCTTCCCTGGCATCCTCCCAAGGCTCCCAGCAGCCCCTGCGCATCCTCTAGAAGGCTGGGGGAAGGTGTGGGGCAACAGCACCCCTGGGCTCCCTGCTGAAGTCCCAGGAGGTGCCAAAGCTGGAGCTGAGAGCAGAAGTGGGACAGGGAGGCAGGAACCCCACAGAGGTCACCATCGTGACAGGCTGCAGCAGGAGCCAAGGCCTGACTCCACTTGGCAGAGCTGTGGCCTCAGTCATCCCACCCACTCCAGGGACAGAGCTGAGGCCACATTCATTGGCAACAGTCCCGAGGCCACTACAGACTACAGAGGGTCTGGCCTGCCCCCAGGCCCATCTCTTTCCTCTGCACCCAGGCCAACCTCTCAGCCTCTCAGCTTGGGAACTACTGTGAGCCCCTAGCATGTGCTCCAAGGTAAGTCATTGAACAAGTTGCTTCTTCGTACCTCAGTTTCCTAGTCTTGCTTTTTTAGAGACAGGGTCTCTTTCTGTTCTGTCACCCAGCATGGCGTGCAGTGGTGAGATCATAGCTCACTGAAGCCTTGACCTGGGCTCAGGGGGCCCTCCTGACTCAGCTTCCTCAATAGCCGGGACTACAGGCATGTGCCACCACACCTCAATAATTTTTACTTTTTTTTTGTAGAGATGGGGTCTTGCTGTGCTGCCCAGGCTGGTCTCAAACTCCTGGTCTGAAGTGATCCTCCCACCTCGGCCTCCCAAAGTGTTGAAATTACAGGTGTGAGCCATGGCACCCAGCCCAGTTTCCTATTCTTTCTTTATTTTTTATTTTTTGAGACAGAGTCTCACTCTGTCACCCAGGCTGGAGTGCAGTGGCGTGATCTTGGCCCACTGCAACTCTGCCTCCTGGGTTCAAGCGATCTCCTGCCTCAGCCTCCCAAGTAGCTGGGATCAGAGGCACGTGCCACCATGCTCAGCTAATTTTTGTGTTTTTAGTAGAGACAAGGTTTTACCATGTTGGCCAGGCTGGTCTTGAACTCCTGACTTCAGGTGATCTGTCCGCCTCAGCTTCCCAAAGTGCTAGGATTACAGGTGTGGGCCACCATGCCTGGCCCGTTTCCTAGTCTCTAAAGGGGGCCACTACATCTTTTGCTATGAGGATAGAATGTGGTGGCTCCTACCCTTGCCCATGGAGTGCTTCCTCCAGGCCCAAGCCTGGGTGGGGGCGAGTCTCCTGCAGGCCCTGCTCTCTTGGATGCAGCACAATCACCCCATGACTGAGACACTGAGGGAGGAGTGGGTGCAATGCCAAGGATGCACACAGAAGGGGGACACCCATTCAACTCTGTCTAGTAGGTGCCAGGAGAGGCCACACAAGCTTCCATAAGGAGGCAGCCTTTGAGCGGGGCCTGGAAGGTTTTTGTTGGTTGGAGAAGCACAGGGAATGGCAGTCAAGGCAGAGGGAAGAGCCCAGGCAAAGGGCAGAGGCTGGAAGGAGCATGGACAGGTGCTTGGAGAGGAGTGGCAGGAGCTGGGCAAGGGCCAGGCTGTGCGAGGGGCAGGCGGCAGGCTGACCCTCCTGGGTCTGCCGAGCACCCTGCAGGGCTGGGGGTTCTGGGTTTCTCTTAGGGGAGACGGGCATGCTCTGGGCAGGAGCCCTGGACTCTCCAGGCTCAGGCTGGTGATGCAGGGGTGGGCCAGTCCTGTCCTGGCCGGGGAGTGCTCCTGACTCGTCTCCTTGGGGAGTCCCTGGCTTAGGGGAGACTTGCAGAGACTGTGTGGGCTGAGCTTTCCACGTCTGTTATATTCATGCTGAACCTTCTCTTCGATCCTCATTGTTGGGCAGTGAGAACAGTCTGCTAGCCTGCAGTGTCTTTCCTCAACTGTGGCCACTTGTCCCCTGACTCATCCTGTATGTCCCTCTGTGTCTTGCATAAGGTCCAGCCTCCTGCTCTTCTGGTTCTCCTAACAGCTTTCCCAGGGGAGTGACATTCAGGTCTGAGTGACACCCACTGTGGCCATGTGCATGTCTGCCGGACACTGCCTTGAACCCATGGGGTGGCTCCCAGGGGCGCCTCCCTGACACCTCCAGCTTGCTTCCTGGGCAGTGCTGGGCAGCCGGCAGCCTGTGGGCACCAGGTCAGGCTGCCTGGGCTCAAGTCTGAGATCCACCACTTGCTGGCTGGGTGATCCCGCCTGGTACTTAATCACTCCAGTCTCAACTTTCTGATCTGTCATTTGGGATGATGATAAAAGGTAGGACTTTTATCATCCCACCAGGACTATGGTGAGGATTTTGCACAGTGAGATTATGCACAAACAGCGCCAGGCACCCAGCAAGCACTCCTTACACATTGGCCATTACTACCAGGCTCCTATTCACCAACTCCAGCTACCCCTTAGTCCCCTCCTTAACTAGTTAACTCTGTAAAAAGGGACAGGAAATGCCCCAAACCTGCTGGCTAATCAGGGTGTGTCTGGGAGGGGGAAGAGGGGCCCCAAAGGCCAGGGCTGTTCAGATCCAATTCAATCTATTTAAAAAATGTTTCCTTTCTGTCAGGTACGGTGGGTCACACCTGTAATCCCAGAACTTTGGAAGGCCGAGGCAGGTGGATCACCTGAGGTTGGGAGTTTGAGACCAGCCTGGCCAACATGGTAAAAGTCCGTCTCTACTAAAAATACAAAATTAGCCGGGTGTGGTGGCGTGTGCTTGTAATCTCAGCTACTTGGGAGGCTGAGGCAGGAGAATCGCTTGAACCTGGGAGGTGGAGGTTTCGGTGAGCCGAGATAGCACCATTGCACTCCAGCTTGGGCAACAAGAGTGAAACTCCATCTTAAAAAAAAGAAAGTTTCCTTTTTTCCCAAGCTCTTCCTGCCCTAGAGGGGGAAATGCCTCAGGTCTGGCCAGGGCTCTGGCTCCCAGGAGGCTGGCATCACTTCACCCCCAGTGTGAAGGGTGGCTATTGCTGTTAAGCACCTCCAAGGTTCTGCTTTTCTTTTTCCTATCTGGTGGTGGCCTTGGACCCAGGCAGAAGCCCCTGAAGGCCTATGGATGGTGGTTTGGGAAGGAAGAGTCTGGCTTTTCCTGCCATTGAAAATTGAGAATGGAATCTATTGAATTTTTTCCTGCTGCCTTAGACAGCTGGCCCCTGGAGTGACAGTCAGGTGGCTGCATTCTGCAAAAAGTTCAGGCATTCCGGACACATGCACAGTTTTGGGACTGGTCACCCAAGAATTAGCCATCAACTCTGTTTAAAGGTGATCCCAACAACTGGGAGACCCTCAGATCAGTTCTATTTGTGCTCTGCCAGCTCCCACCAGAGATAGCTTTATTCACTCATCATTCATTTCATCAGTTCACCCATTCATGTATTCATATACTCACCCCCCATCAACCCATTCCACTGCCCGCCTATTTATCTTCCTGTTCCTCTACCCAGCCCTCCCTTGCATCTACCCACTCAGGCATAACACTCAGTCCACCCATCTATCCATCCCTCCATTTTCTCATTCATCCATCATTTCATCTACCCATTTATCCATCCATGCTCCCCACCCATCCATCTCTCCACCCATCTACTGACCCTTTCACTCAACCTCCATCAATCCATCACCTCACTCCTCACCCATCCATTTCCCTATGAGTCCTTCCCCCTTCCCATCCATCCATTCCTCTCTCCATTCATTCACCCATCTACCCATCTCTCTACCCATCTCTCCATCCATCCATCCAGGCACCAGCTGGACTAGCTGTTGGTACAGCCTGGACCAACAGTGGCAGGGGAGGAGTGACACACTCTCCCTCTGACCTTCAGTCTCACTCTGAGTTTCTCTCTTAGCAGTCAACCGGGCCTCTCATGCCACAGAGAACATTATGGTAAGCACCTGTGAGTGCTTACCATAGCCCAAGACTTCTAGGATGCTTTCCCGACCACCCTGCTCCACCCAGGGCAAAGCTGCCAACTCCTTGAGGCCTCCTGGGTTGCAACTGCAATCAGATGATGTCCCAGGGCCCCAGGGTGGGCAGCAGCTCACCGTAGCCGTGCTCGTACTCTCGGTGTTGACGCCGCCGGTGGTGATGGTGGTGGTGGTGGTGGTGGCGGTGGTGGTGCCGCTGAAGCCGGGCCTGCCTGTCCCTGCGGATGCTGCCCACGATGATGGTGATGCAGGAGAGGATGATGACCACACCTATGACAGCACTCGCCACCAGCACGGGGGACACGAGCAGATGGCTGTGCTCCGAGCTCTCTGAGAATGTGGGGTAGAAGTAGCTGGTGCGGTTGTATCGTGCTACTGTGGACAGAGAGAGAGGACACTGAGCTGGAGCCAGGGCCTGCCACACCCCTTTCTCCTCTGCCCCTGCTGCCCTGGGAGCTGTGGGTCCCTAAATAAATGGAGGAGAGTCTGGGCTCAGGCCCGTGGATTCTATCCTGGCTGCTCCTGGGAGGAAGAAGGAGAAGAGCAGCAACTCACCCTGCTGCCTGTAGGAGCCTCTGGTAGTGAGGGCTAACTGCCCTCCTCTCCTCTGAAGCCTCTGCTTGCAAGCTGAACTATCTCACAGATAGGAAAAGGGAAACTCAGAGAGGGCAGTGGACTTGGCCAAAGTCACACAGCAAATTAGTGATAGAGCTGAGGCTTGAATCCTTGACTCTTAGAGATGGACAAGGACTCCACCAAGACATGAAGTTGAAAGGTCAACATGATTTTACCAATGTCTTAGGAAGTGGTGGGGGGATGCACAGGGGGACAGAGTATGAGGAATGATTCTGCCGGCCTTGGGCAGGCCTGGGACTGTGGGCTGAAATTGACCCAGATGTGTCAGAGGTTGGATCAGATCAGAGGTTTCCCAGAAGAGGTGAGGCTGAGGTGATCTTGGAGGGTGAGGATGAGTTAACTCAGGGAAGGCAGGGAGAAGCATTCCAGGCAGGACAGAGGCACAGAGGGGTGGAGGGGACTTCTAGGGAGGATGTGGTGTGGTGGGAGCAAGGAGAGAGTGCAAGAACCTTCTCCAGGACTAACAGCTGGATCCTTGAGGGTCCTGTGGAAATAAGCTCCTGGGCATGGGTGACTTAGTCCTCCCACTGGAAAAGATGATGGGGCCTTGGGAGCTGGGGTCCTGGGGAGGGGTCAGGGTCAGCTAGGCGCAGCCATGGGCACCCACTGCCTCACTTGGACAGTCAGCTCCTCATTGGTGAGTGTCTTAGAGTGTCATCGAATTCCCTCCAACTCAGCCCTGCAACTCAGGATGCAGCTTTTTCCTTTCACAGATGCACGGACTGTGACTCAGCACTGGTAAGGGACTGGCCCATGGTCACTCAGTTACTCCATGGCAGAGCCAAGCTGGAATCCAGATCTGGCTTCAAAGTCCAGTGGTCACTCTCCAGCATCTCCTGCCCTCAGTGTGAGCCCTTCCTGAGGCTGCCAGCCAGATCTCTGGACAGCAGCAGGGAGCCAGCTTCAGACCTCCAGTGAACCACAGTCACAGGCAAGCACCGGGAAGTTCAGATCTTTTCTGGGCTCTATTCTGAGAGGGGTCCCCTAGCACATTCTGCTTGAGCCTATGTTCAAGCCCCAGCTTTGCATTTGTTACATATGATCATGTCTGGTTTCCAGGGCTTGTGTCTGACCATTCTCTGTGTCCTCAAACTCAGCAATGGGGCTGGGCACACCAAAGGTGCCTAATGTACTGAGTGAGTGACTCCAGTCTTGAGACCAGATGGGGAAATGGCAGGGAGGCCTTGAGATGCCTCAGGGGAGTGAGGCCTCTGTCTTGGGTGGTAATCAAGCAGAGCATGGGAGGCCACCCGCCTGAGTATCTGTAGGAGGGCTTTTTTCCCAGGTGAGGGCCTGGCTGTCTACCAATCAGAGGCATGACACTCAGCTGTGATTGCTTCACCTTCCCATACCTTTCTAGCACCAACCTCAAAGCCTCAACCACACTCAACCTATGGCAGGGACAGATGGTAAAGCACAAACTCGGGACCTTAGCTGGGGCTAGAAACACACCCTTGGGGCAGGTCTGGCCCATGCTAGTGGTGCTTACAGTCTGCTGGCCTTCATCAGGAGGGACTGGCATGGAGGCCTTTCTGTCTGGGCCAGTTTGTCATCCCACCCTGAGAGCCAAGCCTTTGCTGAAGTTTACTGTAAGGTGCTCCCCTGGCGAGGCATGCACTGGAAAGAGGGAGCACCCTAAGACTTTGGTTGGACATGCATGCCTCCTGACTCTCTGATGTGAGAATGAGGGATGTGGAGACAAAAGTGACTCCATCTTGGATGCTGATATGGTTTGGCTCTGTATCCTCACCCAAATCTCACCTTTGTAATCCCCATAATCCCCACGTGTTAAGGGCAGGAACAGGTGGAGGTAATTGAATCACGGGGGTGGTTTCTCCCATGCTGTTCTTGTGATAAGGAGTGATTTCTCTTGAGATCCGATGGGTTTTATAAGTGTCTGACATTTCCCCTGCTTGCATTCATTTTCTCTCCTGCTGCCCTGTGAAGAGGTGCCTTCCACCATGATTGTAAGTTTCTTGAGGCCTCTCCAGCTATGTGGAACCGTGAGTCAATTAAACCTCTTTTCTTTATAAATTACTCAGCCTCAGGTATTTCTTCATAGCAACGTGACAATGGACTAATACAGATGCTAATCCACCATGTTGACTTCTGATTAGCCCCAGTCCTGTGAAAACCTCCTGATTCTCACTTTGTTTACTGTCCTTAGCATAAGAACATGTAAACCTTGATGTTATTGCACAAATTATAGGTTATGACACATATAGCATTCTTGCCTGTTCTGGAGGGCTGCCTTTAATTGTCTTGCACAGAGCATGTATACTTTTTCCCTGTGATATATAAGCCCTGGGTCTGGGGAGTAACAGTGTGAAGATCTACCTGTTTTGCTGCTGTCCAAGACTACACTTCCATCCTTAAGTTCCCCAAATAAATCACTCTGTACCGACAAATTGGATTTGTCTGCCTCACTCCAGCTTCTTAGCTACCTCTGCATTTGGGGGTTGCTTTGCATATATGGCCTTTTAACGAACAGTAGGGTATAAAAATTCCTGGAATTCTTTGAGGGCCAAACATAGGCTACTGTTTTCAGAGCTCCTACTATATGTAGGATAAGTGATAAGAGCTCATTTCATTATTGGAGCTATTTCATCCAATTATCTCCATTTTACAGGTAAGGACACTGAGGCTCAAAGAATTTTAAGTGACTCATCTGTGGTCAGACAGCCAGTACATAGCCAAGCCAAGCCAGACCTTCTCTGGGCCTTGGTCTCCCCACTAACCCATAAGGAGCTGGATAAGAAGTTCTCTGATATATAATAAAAATAGTACAAAAAGGGGGATGAGGGAATAGAGATATAGGAGTAACTAGAGTAACTTAATTCTCATTGGAATGAAGTTAGTTAGTATAAATATCAAGTAGATTCTGATGAGTTAAGATGTATATGGCAAGCCCCAGAGCAACCACTAAGAACATAAGTCAAATATAGTAAAAAACTCATTAACGAAATTAAAATATTACATTAGAAAATACTCAAAGCAAAAAGGAGAAATAGAGGAACAAAAAAAGACATGAGACATATACAAGACAAAAAGCAAAATGGCAGATGTAAATCCAACTGTAGGAATAACATTAAATGTGATTGATTAAATAATCCCATCAAAAGGAAGAGATTGTCAGACTGAGTAGAAAACAGAATCCAACTATATACTGTCTCTGAGTCTCACTTGTGAACCAGACACAAATAGGTTGAAAGTAAAAGGATGGAGAAAGATGTGCCATGCAAATTGCAATAAGAAGGCTGCTGTAGCCATAATAAAATCAGAAAAAATAGACTTTAAGACAAACGTGCTACTAGAGATAAGAGAGTCATTTTATAGTCATAAAGAGTTAATCCATCAGGAAGTTATAACAATTATAAACATATATGCATCTAACAATAGAGTCCCCAAGTCCACGAAGCAAAGTTTAACAAATTGAGAGAAAATACAGACAATAAAACAATAATAGTTGGGGACTCCAATATTCCATTTTTAGTAAGGTATAGAGAAACTAGGCAGAGATCAATAAGGAAATATATGATTAGAACATTATTCACAAACTAGACCTAACAGACATCTATAGAGCACTTCACCCAACAGCAGAATATGCATTCCTCTCAAGCACATGTGGAACATTTTGAAGGATAGGCCATATGATAGGCCATACAACAAGCCTCAATACATTTTAAAGTGATTGAAATTGTACAAAGTATGTTTCTGGTTAAAATAAAATAAAATTGGAAATTAATAACAAAATTAAATTTGTGAAATTCACAAATACACGGAAATAAAACAGCATACTAATAGTCAAGTAAAGAGAAAAGCAAAAGGAAATTAGAAAATGCTTTGAGAGAAGTTAAAATGACATTGCACTAAAACTTGTGGGATGCAGGCTGGGTGCAGTGAGTGGCTCACGCCTGTAATCCCAGCACTTTGGGAGGCAGAGGCAGGCAGATCACTTGAGGTCTGGAGTTTGAGACCAGCCTGACCAAGACAGTGAAATCCCATCTCTACTAAAAATACAAAAACAAATTACCTGAGCATTGTAGCAGGCACCTGTAATCCCAGCTACTTGGGAGTCTGAGGCAGGAGAATTACTTGAACCTGGGAGGTGGAGGTTGCAGTGAGCCAAGATTGTGCCATTGAACTCCAGCCTGGGCAACAAGAGTGAAACTCCATCTCAAAAACAAAAAAACAACCTCCCGCAAAACAAACAAACAAAAAAACAACTTGCAGGATACAGCGAATGCAGTGTTTAGAAGGAAATTTATATATGTAAATGTCCACATTAAAAATGAAGAAAGATCTCAAATCAACGACCTAACCTTCTGCCTTAACATACTGGGAAGAGAAGGGCAGACTAAATCTGAAGTGGGCAGAGGGAAGGAAATAATAAAGATTAGAGTGAAAATTAGTGAAATAAAGAATAGAAAAACAACAGAGAAAGCCAGTAAAACCAGAAGTTGGTTCTTTTTTTTTGAGACAGAGTCTGGCATTGTCTCCCAGGCTGGAGTGCAGTGGCACAATCTTGGCTCATTGCAACCTCGCCTCCCAGGTTCAAGTGATTCTCTTGCCTCAGCCTCCTGAGTAATTGGGACCACAGGTGTGAGCCATCACACCCAGCCCAGAAGCTGGCTCTTTAAAAAGATTAACAAATTTGGCCGGGTGTGGTGGTTTACACCTGTAATCCCAGTACTTTGGGAGGCTGAGGCGGGTGGATCACTTGAGGCAGGAGTTCAAGACCAGCCTGGCCAATATGGTGAAACTCCATGTCTACTATAAATACAAAAAATTAGCCAGGTCACCTGTGGTCCCAGCTACAGGTGCTACTACAGACTTTGCAGAAATAAGACCTTACAGAAATAAGAATTATCATAATATCAGGGAATACTATGAACAACTATATGCCAACAAATTGGATTACCTGGATAAAATGTGCAAATTCTTAGAAATACACAAAACTAAGGAAAAAGACTTAAAAAGAAACTCTGAATTGGCCTATCAGAAGCAAAGAGATTGAATGAGTAACGTGAGAAACTTTTCAGCTTCTTTTTCCAGAAAGAAAATCCCCAGACCAGATAGCTTCATTGGAGAATTCTACCAAAGATTTACAGAAGAACTAGTAACTTTAATGCATACGAATTTCAGTTGGGGATGATGAGAAGAGTTCTGGAGATGGACAGTGTTGATGGTTGCACAACAATGTGAATGTACTTAATACCACCAAACTTATACTTACAAATGGTTACAATGATAAATGTTATGTTATATATATTTTATCACAGAAAAAGCTAAAAAAAAAATAATGCCAATTTCCATAAACTTTTCTAAAAAATATAAGAGGAGGGAATGCTTATCAACTCATTCTGTAAGGCCAGCATTATCCTGATACCAAAACTAGACAAAGACATTACAAGAAAAGAAAATTAGGCAGGGCAAGGTGGCTCATTCCTGTAATCCTAGCACGTTGGGAGGCCGAGGCAAGCAGATCATGAGGTCAGGAGATTGAGACCATCCTGGCCAACATGGTGAAATCCGTCTCTACTAAAATACAAAAAATTGGCCAGGCGTGGTGGTGTGTGCCTGTAGTCCCAGCTACTCTGGAGGCTGCGGCAGGGGAATCACTTGAACCCAGGAGGCGGAGGCTGCCTTGGGCTGAGATCGTGCCACAGCACTCCAGCCTGATGACAGAGCGAGACCCAAAAAAAAAAAAAAAAAGATTATAGAACAGTATCTCCTAGGAATATAGATTCAAAAATCCCCAACAAAATACTAGTGAATTGGATCCAATAAGACATAAAAAGGATTATATACTAGGACTAGATAAGATTTATCCGGGGAATGCAAGATTGTTTTAATATCCACAAATCAATTAATGTATTACACCACATCAATAGACTTTAGGACAAAAACCACGTGATCAAAACAGATACAGAAAAAACATGATGAAGTTAAATTCTCCTTGATAACAACACTCAACAAACGAAAAATAGAAGGGAACTTCCTCAACCTGATAAAGGGCATTTATGAAAAACTCACAGATAACATGGTGCTTAATGGTAAAATACTAAAACATTTTCCCTAAGATCAGGAAATAGACAAGAATGTCCACTTTTGCCACTTCCAGTCGACATTATATTGAAGATTCTAGCCAGGGCTATTTAGGCAAGAAAATGAAATAAAAGGCATCCATATTGTAAAGGAAGAAGTAAAACTACATTTGCAGATGATATAATCTTGTATATAAAAAATCCTAAGAAATTAATTAAAAAATATTAGAACTAATAAATTCAGTAAGGTTGCAGGATACAAGGCCAATATATAAAAATCAGTAGTATATTTATATGGTAGCAATAACCAAATCTGAAATGAAATTACAAATGAAATACTCAGGAGTAAATTTAACAAAAGAAGTACAAAACTTAGGCTGGTCGCGGTAGCTCAAACCTATAATCCTAACACTTTGGGAGGCTGAGGTGGGTGGATCACCCAAGGTCAGGAGTTCAAAACCAGCCTGGTCAACATGGTGAAATCTGGTCTCTAATAAAAATACAAATAAAATTAGCCAGGCGTGGTGGCAGAGGCATGCAATCCCAGTTACTCGGGAGGCTGAGGCTGGAGAATCACTTGAACCCGGGAGGCGGAGGTTGCAGTGAGCCAAGATTGCGCTCCTGCACTTCAGCCTGGGTGACAAAGCAAGACTCCGTCTCAAAAAAAAAAAAAAAAAAAAAAAGTACAAACTTATATTCTGAAAACTCTAAAACATTTTTAAAAGAAATTAAAGACCCAAATAAATAGAAAGCCATCCCATGTTCATGTTTCAGAAGACTAAATATTGTTAAGATGACAATACTCCCCAAATTCATCTAAAAATTCAGTACCTTCAAATGTCCCAGCCTTCATTGCAGAAATGGAAATGACCTTAAGCTGATCTTTAAATTCACATCAAAATTTCAAGGGACCAAACATAGCTAAAATAACCTCAAAAGGACAACGTTGGAGGGGACACATTTCCTGATTTCCAAACTTACTACAGAGCTACTATGATCAAGATAGTGTATTACTAGAATGGAGATAGACATATGAATAAATGGACTAGAATTGAGAGTTCAGAAACAAACCCTCACATTTATGGTCAGTGGATTTTCAGCAAGGGTGCCAAGAGAAGTAAATGGAAGAAAGAATAGTCTTTTCAACCAATGGTGTTAGGACAACTGAATGTTTACATTCAAGAGAATGAAGTTGGATCTCTTATATAAAATACAAAAATTAACTCAAAATAGATTAAAGACCTAAATGTATGACCTAAAACTATAAAACTCTTAGATGAAAACATAGGGGTAAGCTGTCATGATTTTGGATTTGGCAAATGATTATTAGATATGACACCAAACGCACAAGAAGCAAAAGAAAAATAAACATCAAAATTAAAAACTGGTATATCAAAGGACACTTTCAAGAAAGTAAAGAAAAAGACAGTCTGTAGAATGGGAGAAGATATTCGTACATCACTTATCTCATAAGGGACTTGTACCTGGACTATGTAAAGAGCCATTACAACTCAATAATACAAAGACAACCCAATTAAAAATCGGCAAAAGATGTGAATGGACGTTTCTCTAAAGAAGATACAATTGGCCAATAAGCACTTGAGAAGTTGTCCAACATCATTAGCCAAAAGAGAAATGCAAATCAAAACCACAATGAGATACCATTTCATACCCAGTAGGATGGCTGTCATCAAAAAGACAGATAATGCCAAGTGTTGGTGAGGATGTGGAGAAATGGAAACCCTCATAAACTGCTTGTGGGAATGTAAAATGGTACAGCTGCTTTGTGAACACAGACTGGCAGTTCTCAGATGGTTAAACATAATTGTCACATGATCCAGCGATTGCACTCCTAGGCACATACCCAAGAGAAATGAAAACATAAGTCCACACAAAAACTGGTACATGAATATTCATGAGTATTATTCATTATAGTCCCGCAAAGTACATGGTGCACAGCCGCCTCTTTCTTATCCTTTAGATCTTTCCTTAAAAGTCACCTCCGCAGAGAACTTGCTCCTGACTGACCTCCACCTCACCATGTATCACCCCATGTATTTTTTTTAGACAGCAGTCATCACAACCGCTGAACATCCTGCTTATTTATTTACCTGTTTATTATATTATGATGTCTTTGGATTCCCTGTCCACCTCATTAGATTGTTAAATCCTTGAAGGCAGATATCCCATCTGTCCTGACTTTTTTTTTTTTTTTTGAGACGGAGCTTTGCTCTTGCTGCCCAGGCTGGAGTGCAATGGCACAATCTCGGCTAAACCTCCACCTCCCGGGTTCAAGCAATTTTCCTGCCTCAGCTTCTCAAGTAGCTGGGATTACAGGCATGTGCCACCATGCCTGGCTGATTTTGTATTTTTAGTAGAGATGGGGTTTCCCCATGTTAGGCTGGTGTCGAACCGCCGACTTCAGGTGATCCGCCCACCTCGGCCTCTGAAAGTGCTGGGATTACAGGCGTGAGCCATTGCACCCGGCCTTGTCCTGACTTTTTCATTGCGTGAATCTGCAGCACCCAGCCAGGTATTGGGCACATAATAGGTGCTCATTAACTATTTGTTAGATGACTGAGTGAACTGTAGAGGACTTAGTTGGCTCTGTGTCTGCCTCTTCATTAGGCTAGAATTCAGTTTCTTCTCTGTTTTTTGACTGATTGTGACAGCTTGAGTTTTGGACGAAGTGCCAACCTCTAATTTTTATTCCCTTGGCTACTATAAACTAAAGTTTGTCATTTTTCTTCAAGGCTCACAGAGAAAAGGTGGCAAGATGAAGCTCTCCTCCATCTTTTTCTTGCAGGTAAATGGAATCACTTTAAATTGCCTTGTTTGACCCCAACTGAGGAGAAATCTAGTCCTTGGCTGGTGAATCTACAGCATACCTGCCACCACTTTCTAAGTCTATGCCAATGGCAGACATTACTAATCCACCATGGTTCTCTTTCCAGTTCGGCTCAGAAGGCAGCCTCAGCGTCCTTCTCAATGCAGCCCTCTGGCTAGAGCCGGCTATGAAATGGTGCTTTTGGGTGCCACTCATCTAGCATGATCCGAGTCCTCCCTACTACCACTCCTGAGCCAATGGCCACTCTTGATTGCTCTCAGTCATGTAGCCTCTCACCTTCAGAGCCCAGGGAAGGACTTGGGAGGGTCAGGGACACCAGCCGGTCTTAGGAACGGTAGTGTGTGGGGTTCACATGTGTGGGGGTCACACTGCTGTAGAATAGGAGGCTGGCTCCAAAATTTCTGTCCCCAGTGGGGTTCTGGAATGTCTTCTGACCCCAGATGTTGCAGTGGTTTGGGACACACTGGTCATCCCATGATCCCCCATGACACCTGGCCATGGCAGGACGGCAGGTGCTTAGATTGCAAATTTAGAGTTGGATGTGCATGTCGGTGTGCGTGTGCATGTGTGTGTGTGTGCCTGCCCTGCACAGCACGCAGAACCCGCCTCTGGGACCAGCCCCATGGGGTCACCTTGAAGATGCCCCTCCCTTCACCTGCCTCAGCAGCTGATGAGAGCCTTGCCCTTGTCTGGCAGCACCACACTCATTAACAGCTGGGCGGGAGATGGCATCACCCATGCCTACATGACAGAGCCGGTTGATTCAGGCATCCTCCTGCTTGTCCAGCTAGGAAATTAATCTCCCAGTCACCACAACTGGCAGAGGTAGGTGCTGCTTTAAATTATGAGAGAAATTCTTCCAATTTCCATACCTGGGGCCTATTTTATCAAAAAGATAGATATGACTGAAGAGAAATAACATGATGACAGTCCCCTTCCCACCCCTGGCCTCCCTGGCCCTCTGTACCAGCTGCAGCAAGGATAGATGATGAAACAAACTTTGCCTCCATCCTGGACTTTCTTCCCAAGCAGTTTCTACAAAGCTGCTCATGACCACGTAGAAACCTCAAAAAATAGGCTCTCTTCTGAGACGCCACCCCCAACCCATTCCAGTATGAGTAATTACCATCTCCTGAGTACCTATGCTGTGCCTCACACCATACGTGGTACTTGTCATGTACCATATTATCTCGTTTAATCCTCATGATGGTCTATGATGGGATTCCTAGTTAACAGGTAAGGAAGCAGCCTCAGAGAGGTTAAGTAACTTTTCCAAGGTCACACAGCCCCACAGATGGAGACCTGGGTCAGTGGGAAACTGAAGCCCGGTGCTCTTGCCCAAGATGCTATTCTGTGGCTACCAGGCACCGTGCACTGGGAATTCTGGTATTTTAAATCTTGTGAAGGAAAAATGCTCCTCTCCCCAAAATGACATTTTGCTGCTTCTGAGCCACTTGACATATATTCAAAGCCAGCCGTGACCTAGGATTATTCAGGATGAAGGTGTATCAACAGCTGAACATCGCTGATAAGATACCAGGATTCCAGAGTTGGGAGCCTGTGTGTCTCAGGAAGAGACCACCAAGCACCGCAGCAGGCAGGTGCTTGGTGGGGAGCAAATCATTCAGGGCTGCGGGAGGACCTCCTGTTCTGTCTCCTAGAGATAGGTCCTAGAGATGTTCTTGACTGCAGGTGGGTCCCTGTGGGTGATTTCACTGAAGAGGAACAATAATAACGATAAGATGGCTCTCACTGAGCAAGCGCTTCCTCTACATCCATCAGGTTCTGAACTCTTTTCATGCATGCTTCACTCATTTAATCTTCACAGCAGCCCTGAGAGGTGGAGAGTGTCGTTCCTCCATCTTACAGATAGGGAAGCTGAGCACAGAGCTGGTTAAAGTGGTGAGCCTGGACTGCTCTTGGCAATTAATGAACTGGCACTCCCCAGTGCTCCGGTTCCGGAGGGACGGAGAATGCCAGCAGGGTGGGGCCTGTCTCTCTCTCCCTCTCTCTCTCTCTCTCTCTCTCTCTCTCTCTCTCTCTCTCCCGTCTCTCTCTCTCTCTCTCTCTCCCGTGTCTCTCTCTCTCTCTCTCCCGTGTCTCTCTCTCTCTCTCTCTCTCTCTCTCCCGTCACTCCATCTGCCCAGGATACTGGGCAGGGATGGCTCAGAGAGGAAGCTCAGAAGCCATCTGAATTACACCAAGGGGAGTCTCTGACTGGTTGCTTGGTGTGCCTGAGTGCCTTCCCTGGGAGGTGCTTCCAGTCACCCATTGGCCCATCCTCCCATCCATCACCCAGGCAACACCCACAGCCCAACCGTGGGACATTTACAAGACATTTACAAGCACTGCCAGAGTGTCAGAACAGAGTAGGTGCTTTCAGCCAGAAGAGCAAGTCAGGTATTAAAATTTGAGTCCCGGTTTGGAATGGCCTACTCATCAATGATAAATCGGTCTGGCAAATTCCATTATAGAAGAACCTTGGGACCCTGATGAGGAGTTGATGCATTTGAGGAATCACAAGAGAGGAGGAGGCTGGAGAGAAGCATGGTGGGGGCTAAGTTTGGAGGGGCTTGCAGGGGCCAGACCATGAGGGGTCTTGAAGATCACATCAAGAGGCTGTCCTTTTAGCTGGGTGCGGTGGCTCACATCTGTAATCCTAGCACTTTGGGAGGCCAAGGTGGGTGGATCACCTGAGGTCAGGAGTTTGAGATTGGCCTGGCCAACATGGTGAAAACCCATCTCTACTAAAAATACAAAAAATTAGCCTGGCGTGGTGGCAGGTAGCTGTGATCCCAGCTACTCGGGAGGCTAAGGCAGGAGAATTGATTGAACCTGGGAGGCAGAGTTTGCAGTGAGCTGCGATTGCACCACTGCACTCCAGCCTGGGTGACAGAGTGAGACTCCATCTCTAAAGAGAGACAGAGAGAGAGAGAGAGAGAGAGAGAGAGAGAGAGAGAGAGAGACACTGTCCTTTTTCCCAAGGGCAAAGAGGGGCATGGTCAGAATGTTTTAGGAGAGCCTCTGGTTGCAGATGGAGGACAGACAGGCAAGGGCAGGGTTGGGGGCAGGAGACCAGGGAGAAAGGGAGAAAGCTGCTGCAAAGGCCCCCATGAGCCTGGAACTGGGACTAGAGGAGGCTGAGCCCACAGACCCTGTCCTGTGCAGAGCTGAACACGCACACTCAATGCCACAGAATAACGCTGTGGGGAGTTCTTGGCCTCTCCAATTAAGTTGTCCTTTGAGCAGCCTTCTGAGACAGCCCTGGTATTATTCCTGTTCTGCAGATGGGACCCCAAGTCCCCTGACGAGGCAGCGGTGGTGCCTGGGTCCATGGGCCTCTGCTGTGCAAGGCAGAAGCCAGCTCTGGCTCCTCCAGACTTCTAGTCCAGGGCTGGGACTGAGAGTTGCATGGAATCAGAAGGCCCTATATGACGCAAACCTGGATTTGGGGGTGAGTATGGGGCTTGCTTCCTCTCTGTGTGGACGCTATTGTCACTCTCATTAACAGATGAAGACATTTTGTGTTGGTGAGCTAAAGTTATGTTTTCAAGATTGCCCGCCTAGTTTTGTGGCAGATCTGGGATTTAAACTTAGGTTTATCAAACAGTAGCACAGAGCAGAAGAAGAGAGCAGGGTTTTGTGGGGCTGGGGGATTTGGGATGGGGGTCAGAGAACTGGGTTCTGTGGTTCTATCACTCACTCACTCACTGCATGACCTTGGACATGCCCCTTGCCCTCTCTGAACCTGCTGGCTATCTGTCTGAAGAGCCACTGATTATTCAACTGTTCTCCCTCCAGGGTGGGTGAACAGGTTGGAGAAGGGTAGGGAGGGGGCCAAGAACTATGAGGGGAGCCAATGAGATCCAGGCCTGTGGCTTAGGTGAGGGCTGGCTCCAGTGTGGGGAACCTGGGGAACAATAAGGGCAGGGAAACTGAGGCAGACCATCACTCCCAAGTCCTTGCTGAGTATAGCATGCAGGCAGCTCCACAGTGTCATTCTGTCTGGGTTCAGGCAAGTGCTCTTTGCAACCTGAATCTACCTGAGCTGCAGTGACAAAGGGAAGGAACAGGGACGCAGGATGTGCTGACTCAGCATCTTCAGACTGCCAATCCTGCCCACGCTATCAGAGATACTGGTTAGAGGGAGAAGGGGGGCCAAGGACTCAGAACTAATGGATGGCTCCTGTCACAAAAATTCCAAGGACATTTGTCACAGGTCCACTTCCCTGGCAAGTCTGGCCTCAGCAGTGCACTCTTCCTCCACTGCTGAAATGGACAGGGTGAGGCGTGGAGGGAGTTTAGGGAACATGACTCAGGCACCGTTTTCCCTCTGTTCACCATTGGCTATTCCCATCCTCCAAGGAGGGTCTTCAAGAGGGGCTGGGGCAGCTGGGCACGATGGCTCATGCCTGAAATCCCAGCACTTTGGGAGGCTGAGGTGGGCATATCACGAGGTCAGGAGTTTGAGACCATCTTAGCCAACATGGTAAAACCCCAT
>PVKP010035119.1:0-23572 GCA_004027715.1 Plecturocebus donacophilus | reverse complement strand
TAGTTTCCTCCAAGAAAATATTTAGTGCATATTATCAGTGATTATGTTTTACAGAAAATTTAAATACACGCACTTTTCACAAACACAAAATGGGAATCAAGACATCTATCAAATTTAAATGTTAAACCAAGTCCTGGTTTTCAGAACTCAGCAGCCAATCATGGTTCTGTCCCACGGCCACTAGTCCATGATTTCCAATAGTTGTGGATCTTTTCTGTAATTGGAACAAAATTTTCTTTATATGTGACAATTGTTTCCACATAAAATCCTTTTGGGGCTTCAGATCGTTCACTGAGCATTTCAGTTGTTGAGTCATGCTTTTGGTCCACTTCATCACCTGACGGCTTCATCATTTTCTGGCCTACGTAAACCAGGGAGCCCAACAGAGACCAGGTGCCAAGCCCGTAGACTACCGACATCCGCCGGTACCAGGCCGTGAACGGGTTTCGAGGCATGGGTACACCGGCGACGGCCTCAATTCTCTTGCATATTTTTCTTATTTATTTTTTTGAGATAGAGTCTTATTCCGTCGCCCAGGCTAGAGTGTGGTGGTGCAATCTCAGCTCACTGCAACCTCCACTGCCCAGGGTCAAGCCATTCTCCTACCTCAGCCTCCCAAGTAGCTGGGGCTACAGGTGCATGCCACCACGCCTGGCTAATTTTTTGTATTTTTAGTAGAAACGAGGTTTCACTGTGTTAGCCAGGATGGTCTCAATCTCCCGACCTCGTGATCCACCTGCTTCAGCCTCCCAAAGTAGTGGGATTACAGGCATGAGCCACTGTGCCCAGCCTCTTCCATATTTTTCTTCTCCACACCCCAGTGTGGGTTTTAACAGTAGTATGGGAAAGGTAAGGTTGATATCTCCAGGCACCAATAACTTAAACTCTGTACCTGTGCTATCAAATGCAGTCACTGAGAACCACATAAGGTCATTTAAGTTTAAATTAATTATATAATATTAAAAATTCAGTTTCTCAGTTATCCTAGCCACATTTCAAGTGCTCATAGTCACATATGAGACTATGTGCAGTGACAGTACAGATACAGAACATTTCCATCATCTTGGAAAGTGCTCTTCTATGAGGTAACCTTGTACATTAAATACTAGCTAGGCATTTTCTTTCTTTCTTTTTTTTATTTTTGAGACAGGGTCTCACTCTGTCATCCAGGCTGTAGTGCAGTGGCACAATCTCTTCTCACTGCAACCTCCGTTAGCTAGGCATTTTCAAATGAGGGAAAAAAGGAAAATAGTTCCTATGGGGACTGTGACTCAGTGTCTCTCCCCAGATTCAAAGTGATGAGTCATTTATAAATTAAGTATAAGTCTCAGATTCTTAAGTGGGATATGAACTCTGCCTTCATGGAATTTACGGCCTATTGGGAGAAACAGATATGAGTAAACGAAAAGTTAATTAACATTAAAGGCAGAACATGATAAATGGTAAGCAAGAGAATAAATTACCAGGGAAAGAATAGATTTAAGAGACACAGAGGATAATGTACTGTTGATGTACTTAGTATAAAAGGCAAAAGAGGAAAAGGCTGAAAATAACCCTGATGTTGATGGAGCAGGATCCGTGGCACCTTGGTGGACTACATGGAAGCATAAAAGGCGGGGAGGGAAATGAGCTCAGTTTCTACCCCACTCAAGGAAGCACATGGAGAATCAGGGGATTACATTCTTGCACAAACAAAAAATGATCTGCTGTATCAAAGGCTACGGGACATCTCAATTCAATAACTGATAGGTCTAGAGAGCTGTTATTAGTATTTCTGTAACAACTTCATCAGTGACATCTGAGATTGAATTCTAAAGATAAAGGAGGAGGTAAAACATAAGGAAATGGAGGAAATGCCTAGATGAACTGAGGGTACAGTATTCGGGAATAATTCTTGGCTCATTAATTATTGGATTGAGTCACCTCCATCTGTTCTGGAGACTGCTTTATCAAGTCAGAGGATATGAGTGTGGCTTTATCAGGTTGTGCAAGACAAAAAGAATACTATTAGAATTATGTACATGACATTGGAAGGCAAAGTGGGTCTTAAAATTTTAAAATAAGAGACAACTCCTCTAATTGACAATAAAGTCAAGGAAAGGAAAGGAAGCTAGGATACCTTTCTTCTGTTATCAAATGTGTAGGAGCATATGGTCCTTTTTCTGGTCATCAGTTGAATACTGAAAATGTCAATCAGGTACAACTTCTTTGTTGTGAGGGTAGGCAACAAAATATGCAAAAGCCAGAAACTACTGGCTTACTGGCTTTGATATTTAATTATACAAGATCAACTAAAGATTATCTTTTTTTCAGTTATAAATACCTAGGAAAGTGCTATATGTTTCATGTTCTTGCATCTCATGAATGAGGTCCTGATAGCTGTAGTGGCAATCTCTGAAATTCTTCCCAGAACTCAAGCCTTAAGAACCAGAACCACAGTTTATAGCTAAAGTGAAAATTTATTTTAGGAAGTTTAATTTTAGAACCTATAAAAGAAAAAACAAAAACCCTAAACCTATGTAAGTAATTTTAACATACAATGTTAATGTCCACAAACTTTAATGGTAGAATAAGGAAACAACATGAAGTATATGGAATTTGGGATAAAAAAGCTATTTCAGAAAAGCTTCTTACTCTCCTTGAGCCTTCATCGATAAAATAAGGATAATAAAACTTGTGTCATTGTGTTGTTGCAAAGATTGATTAAAGAGATATGTATAAAATGCCTAGGTTATGGCCATTTTTTATATTTAACAAATTCATAATTATTTCTTATTTGTACAATTGTACTAAATTATTTTAATAGCTGCAAAAGTACTTTATCATACTGACACTTTATTTAACCACTTCTCTGCTGCTAGACATTTGGACTGTTTTCAATGGTCTGGCATCTCTTTGTACAGGAATTTCAGAGGATATTAGGACCTCCTGCAAAGGCCAGGTAATATATATTTTTGGTCTTGTGGGACCACATAAGTTCTCTGCTGCATATTCTTTTTAAATATTTCTTGTTTTCTTTTAAGAAACTTTCTCAAATACGAACACCTTTAGCATGAGGGCTGTGTGAAAACAGGCCACAGCTAGAGCTGGCCCTCCAACAGCAATTTGCTTAGCCCTTAACTGATAGTTTTTAACCAGTCTGAGCCTCTTTGGAAGTTCACTGTAAAGGCATAATCTCAATTTTAGAAGCTGCCAAGACCCTAGAGATCAATTGTTAGTCTCTAGTTCTACGGATGTGGTATTCTTCAGATTCCTCTGCCGATATTTTTGTTAGGAAAGCATGATGTGAAAGTGGTGACAGGATGGAGAATGACAATGGCCAGTGTATATGAGTTTCCCTCTAAGCTAATTCTTAAGCAAGATACTGGCTGAAAAATGGGTGAGGAGCACTTTTCTAGAAGATCACCTAATTTCACCACGTGCTACCTTCCAGAAATGAAGTCAACCTGTAAATAACTGAAATGTCTTAAGAACAGCTCTTGGGTAATTTTTATCTGTAGCAATAAGAAACTTAGTCTCCTAAGTTAGGAAGGGGGTAGGATCCAGTAGTGAATGGAAAGAGAACTCAAGTTGCAACTCAGTTTTAGCATTTACTAGCTCCACACTCTCTGGCAAGTTAGGTTAAGTCTCTGAACCTCCGTTTTTTCATCTGTACTTACTTGCGATCGAGCATTAAGCACAATGCCAGGCACCAAAGAGGTGATGAGAAATGAGAAAATATACAGATATTTGCTCTAATGGTTAGAGGCAATGATGGTCAGCTTTGATTTACTTTGGTAAATCTCTGAGGGAGAGCACAGGTGGAACATTAGAATGTCTTTCGGGAAAAGGATGCCGTTGGATCAGTCAGGTCCAGTAGCACTGCCCACTTCTGCTCCAAGGCGTCTGCCCTCGAAAGCTCCCAGGCCACACCCGAGGACACCACCCAGGATTCTAGGACACCTCGGTGGCGGTTGTGGTTTGGCTCTTGGTCCAGCTAGCCCCGGCTGGGCCAACCTGGAGTCAGCTGGCACTGGCACTCACCTGCTTGGCAGGTGCGCGCGCCCCGAGGCGTGACCCGGGAGTGCTGGCGCGGTGGGTGGGGGCAGAGGATGTACTTCAGGCGCATGGCACCCGCCGCCCAGTCGCCGCGGTGGCTGCCGGGATGCGCCGCAGCGAATGGTCGCGCCGGGCGCCGCTCTGAGTGACCTTTCACCCGCGCCCAGCGGTTCCGGGCGGCGGCATAAGGCGGTAGCCATGGCGGAGGCGGCGGCTGCAGCGGGTGGTACGGGCTCGGGCGCGAGCTCCGGCTCTGCCGCGGACCGGGACAGGGACTGCGCCGGGCGGAGGCTGCGGATTCTCTCCGGCCATCTGCTGGGCCGGCCCCGGGAGGCTCTGAGTACCAATGAGTGCAAAGCGCGGAGAGCCGCGTCGGCGGCCACGGCGGCGCCCACGGCCACTCCCGCCTCGCAGGAGTCGGGCACCATTCCCAAGAAGCGGTGAGTAGCGGTCTGTGGAAGGAGCTAGGCAAGGGACTAGGCCCGGCCTGTGCTGCAGAAGGACACAGGCGAGGTGGGAAGGGAAGTGACACGGGTGGGCGGAAGGCATCCTGGTCCCTGAAAGCAGGGACCCACCTCTCTTTCAAGAGAGGATGGACTAGACCTTGGATTCTGTCAGAAAGGTGGGCGGGATGGGATGGTGGATTTTGGTCACTATGTGAATCTAACAGACTTGAACTCACTGGGTAAGGGTTTAAAGGGTTCCTTTTTTCTGAATTCTTAGTGCCAGGAATTCATTCTTTATCTTAAATGAGTACTTTGGGTGCTGAGGTCTTGGAATGGGGAGCAGAGGTTCTATTTTGCTTCTCCTCCGAGATTTAAGTTTGTAGTAGATGATAGATGATAGGGATCTCTCTAATTCTCGAAAGCCTGCTGTGGGGGAAACTGGTAGTGCCCTGGGAAAAGGTGCTGACTGGTTTCTGTGGGGTAAGTTCTGCTTGCTTAGGAGCAAGATGTGTTGACTTTGAGGGAGGAAACGGATGAATGGGTAAGAAACATAAACTGCAAACACTAGCTAGTGGTTTAAGGTGTGGTGGTATAGCTACTACGCTCTGTGTAACCAGAAGCTAAATGATGAGGGTCTACCGATGAGGGATGCTTGTTAAGAGATCTTGACTTTCGATTTTTTGGGGGAAATCTTAATCTCTGATGAAAGCTATTAGGAGAAGCTATTTTCTAACATGTGGCTTTGTCACCGTGGATAAATCTACAGTGAAAAAAAAATATGTAGCTAATCTTTAAAGTGTACTTTCAGTGTGCCAAAGATTGTGCTAAATCCTTTGTTTCTTCCCAAGCTATGAAGTAGGTGCGGCTTTCTCCCATTTTACAGATGAATAAATTAAAATTAAGTCTGCTGAAGGCTTAGCAGATATACTGTATGACAGACTGGAATTCGAAAGCACATCAAATTGACTTCATGGCCAAGTTCCTAAGCTATCCTGCTTCTGATGAATTAATTCAGCATACATGACTTTTTACAACATACACATTGTACCAGCAATTCAGAAATTTAAAAATACAGTATTTACTCTTAAGAAAGGAATAGCGTAGTAGGTAAAATTATAGTACAATGTTATAAGAAATGTACCTGAGAACTGTAGCACCTGCTCACTTAACCCAGTTTTGGTTATGTGTTTGTTGGTGCAGACTTTCCAAAGTAAAGATTGTCTGAGTAAGTTTTGAATGTTTGCATTAATAAGAGTCTGCCAAAGGGGAAAAGTTTTCTTGGCATACAAACAGTATGTTCACAGGTAAAGAAGTGACAGACAAATTAGGAAACTGCTGAGACTTAAGTGTGGCAGGAGAGGGTGAGAATGACAGGGGATGAAGACTGAAGAGGTGAATCTTGTTTACAGGATTTTATGTGGGGCAAGACATGATTAAATTTGCCTTTTGGAAAGGTCACACTGGGACCAAATTGAAGACAATTGAGCAGTTTGGCAATATAATGGCTGGGAACATAGACCTGGATTTGCATTTTCACTACACGGTTTCAGCTGTATGATCTTGGGCAAATCACTTAACCTCTCAGGGTTTCAGTCCCCTCATTTGTAAAAATGGGAAGAGTAATTCCTGTTTTGCAGTAATTCTGTGAGAACTGAAAAATATAGAGTTAAATGATCAAGTGTTTAGTGCAGTGTCTGTTACATAACCTTTCAAAGAATGGTAGCTGCAGTTTTCACTGTGTCTAAAGGCAGAGCGACTAGGAGACTATTTTCCCAGGGAGAAATGCTGGGATTCTGAACTAAGGCATAATATTGGGAGTAGACAACTTATTTGAGAAAATATTAGGAGATAAATTTTCCATAACTTGGTTACTGAGTGGTAGTGAGGGGAGGAATAAAGGATTTCATCTCATCTCCTGGCTTCACTTGAGGTTATATTATTAATAGCTGTCATTGGGTTTAAAACTTTTCTAAATGGTGGTTTCATGTAAATTTATGACTACACATTTGTATGCATGTGTGTGATTGTACATTTTATGCAAATTCACACTCTTAGAACCAAGTAAGGAAGGCAGGTTTTCCTTATAGTTAGATTTAATGGCCTTTGTTTATAGCATTCAGGGGAAAAAATGGTAATATTTGTAAGGCACACCAGGGTGATGGATGAGTCTTCCTATGGTTGAAGATGACTGGTCAGGGATGCCCTGTGTGGCTGCTCCAAGGACTGAAGGCATTGATAGTTGAGGCACAACTGTAACTCATTTATTGTATAGGTTACAGGTGGTGGGAAGTTTTGGTCTTTGGTTCAGGGTTAGACGGCTAGTGGTAAAATCTAGTCCTCTACTGGTACTTTGATATTTTGTCAAAATATAAGGAAACACAAAAACTTATATTAGATGACACATCAAAAACTTCCACAGAGTGTGATCTACTTGATAGATTATTCATGAAGAACCCAAGTCTCCCTTCTACTTCCTACTTAGCTGGTCCTCCAGCTGCCAGCCACAGAATCCAGCCTAAAGGGAAGACAAATGATGGAGGAAGAAGGAACCAGAGTATATATCTAATAAGGTGTGAGTATGCCTATATGTAAATTATTTTGGAATCATTTGGTGATTTGTGTATTATTCCTTCCCTTTTGTTACCTTGGATGATGGCATTGGTTGTAATTGTTTTATCACATGGCTGGTTATACTTAAATTCATCATGGCCTGGAGTAGCATGACTTCTTGAAATGCCATATTTTCATTCCTGTTACAGAATAGTCATGCCTGTGTTAATTTACTCAACATTTATAGAGTAGTTGCTTTATGAAGATCCTGTCCTAGGCACTGGAGGTAAAGAGATGAATAAATAGTCTTCAGCCTCAGAGAATTCACAGTCTAGAAAGTGAGAGACATAGTGCAGTTCGATTAGAGCCACTGTAGATACAGGTACCTACAGATGTAGCACAAAGGAAAGACTGGCATACTCTATTGGCAGGGTGGGGTGGTCAGAGGAAGCCTTCTTGAGAAGGTTTTAAAATGTGGATGATAGCTTGAGAGTTTATATTCTAGGCAAAGGGAACAGCATATGGCAAAGCAAGGGGCATGAAAGTGCATATTGTATTTAAGATAATTGGATGATTTAGTATTGGTAGAGATGAGAATAAAATGAAAGGAGGGCAGTGGCAGGTCCTGGAGATCTTTGGCTTGTGGGTTGTCAGTCCATTCATTCATGCATTCATTCATGCTTGTAAAATATAGCAGTGAACAAAAACTCTGCCCTATGGAACTTATATTCTAGCTGAAGTGGAGACAGTGAACAAACAAGTAATATAGTATGTCAGGTAGTGATAAATATAAAGAAAAATGAAGCAGCTGAAGGGGCTTGTTGATAGAGAATACTTGAAGGAATTAAGCTGGGAAGAGACACGATCAGATTGGGTTTGGGTTTGAGAAGAGACATTCCAGCTACAGTGTTAAAAATGGGTTGGAGAACAGTAAGGATGGACATAGATCAGTTAGTGGAGATCAGTTAGAGGAGGCTGTTATAACATAATAGGTGAGAAATAATGAAGAATTAAACTAAGATGATGACAGTGAGAATAGGGAGGAAATGATGTGTGTGAGAGTTTTAGAAGTTAGTTCATTAGGTGACACCATTAAAGTTTAATCACACTTTAAAACTATGTGATTAAATTAATGCCACAGGAGTTTGAGGAATGAATGACAATAGAAAAGGGATGACATAATCCAGTGGAATGTGGACATTTTAGAAGGCTGACCAAACAAAACCTGTTGTTTACTTGTCACATGGTCTCCTATGAAGTTGGCTCCAATTACTTCTTTTTTCTTTCTCTCTCTCTCTTTCTCTCTCTTTTTAACGGAATCTTGCTCTGTCACCCAGGCTAGAGTGCAGTGGTGTGATCTCAGCTCACTGCAACCTCTGCCTCCCAGGTTCAAGTGATTCTTCTTGCCTCAGCCTCCTGAGTAGCTGGGATTACAGGTGCCTGTCACTGTGCCTGGCTAATTTTTGTATTTTTAGTAGAGATGGGGTTTCACTGTCTTGGCCAGGCTGGTCTTGAACTCCTGACCTCGTGATCCACCCCTCCTCGGCCTCCCAAAGTGCTGGGATTACAGGTATGAGCCACTGCACCCAGCTGGCTCTAATTACTTCTATCCAGGAACATATGTTCTCATTATTTGAAGTTGCTGAGCAAAGTTTTGGAGTGACAGTTTACTTTTGGATCCTCCTTTTTTCTTTAAGCGCTTACCCATGTACAGTGTTTCTTTTGACTTTGCTTCTGAGTGCAATTTTAGATCCTTAAAAATCATAGTAAATGTCAGTTACATATGTGACACTTTTATATCTTGGTTTTGGATTTTTTCCAGTTTTGTTTTGTTTTGTTTTGTTTTGTTTTAAGGCTCTTGTGATCTTACGAAAAGAGAAGTAAAAAAATCTCTTGTTAACTTTCATTCCTCCACACTGCTAACCTCTTTCCCAGTTATAACTTTGGCTCCAACCTCATTATGGTTTGCATTAGTCAGAACTGCTCTATGGCAGTTTTTACACCGATTATAAGTGTTCAGTCAAAAGTATATCTGACCAAGAATGCTACTAATTGTTTAGTTTACTTGCTTATAATGTCACTTACATATGTCATTTTAATAAAAAACAGTGTCTTAAGGTTGGGCATGATGACTTACACCTGTAATCCCAGCACTTTGAGAGGCTGAGGCAGGCAAATCACTTGAGCCCAGTAGATCAAGACAAGCCTGGGCAAGATGGTGAGATCCCATCTCTACAAAAATACAAAAAAAAAAAAAAAAAAAAAAAAAAAAAATTAGCAGGGTGTGGTTACCATGGGCCTGTGGTTTCAGCTACTCCGGAGGCTGAGGTGGGAGGATTGCTTTGAGCCTGGGAGGCGGAGGTTGCAGTGAGCTAAGATTGTGCCATTGTACTCCAGCCTGGGTGACAGAGCGAGACTGTCTCAAAAAACAAAACAAAAATTGATTTAACATCTGTTGGGAGCTTGGGTAGGTATTTTTCAGAAGGAATACAGCTGAGTTAACCTCTTGTAAATGTTTTCCAAGAGGGCATCCTGAAGCCTTTGAGAGCTGATATATTTCTGAAGCAAAGGTTATTTGCAGAAGTGACCTGACTTAAAACTAAACATTGTTTGGCAAAATTAGAGCTTATTTTGGTATTTATGTTGAATGAAATATTTGCCCTATTTTGAGTTCCTAAGCTAGGAATTCTAGTGATAGTAGTAATAGGAGTCTTAATTGAATATGCCCTAATATAACAGGAACCATGCTAAAGCTTATGTACATTATCTCATTTAAATCTCACACAACAGCTCTGAAAAGTGAGTGATACTGTATGTATGTTACAATTGAGGAAGCAGAGGCTTAGAAAAGTTAATTTGTTTAAGGCCTTGCATTTATGAAATGAAAGAGATGGCATTTCAACTCTGTTCTTGCTCCAGAGTCCATGCTCTTCCCTCTATGCTGTTTACCACACTTGATATTCCCGAGAAAATATTATATATTTACTATTCGTTAGGTTGCTCTCTTTGTCATGCCAAGTTTCAAAGCTTTTGTGATTAAATAGATCGTGATCAAATACTTTGTCATATAGTTAAGAAGGCATTAGTTTATGTTGTACTTACTGAATAAATTATAAAACATCATTCTGTCACAATGAAATTCATAATTTAAGAGAATGTAATGGGTGGTTTAAAAAGATAGACCAGCCAGTTTACTTTTGTGAGTGAATTTTGCTGTTTGACTTGTGAAAGAAGAACGTGTTTGGAATAAAAGGGAATTAGGAGGAAGGTGGAAGACCCAAGATCGGAGAAGAAAGGAGGAAAAAAGAGTAGTTGATGGAAAGTTTACTGCCTAGTTGCAAACTGTCTTTGGATTGTGAATGAACAAGAAACTGAAGACTTAATCTCTGTGGTTATTTGTTAGCATGCTTCTCTAGATTGCATTTTAAGATGGACCAGACCTTCTCCAAATAGACTTTTTTTATGTCAGGAAGTTACTATAGAGCCATCTACCCTGTGGTCACTTAATAAAGTACTTGAGAATAAATTAAGTGATCCATTTTTAGGCAGAGAAATGGATTACTGTTGTAGTCAGATGAGATACTTTATGGAAAACTTTAAAAGCAAGTGCTAAGCAAATATTACTCCTTTTGATTTTATTTCCTTATTATTGAGAAGATAACTTCTGCTGTTAATCAGATTAGTATGTTAATTTCAACCCTAAACCAAATCAAAGAATCATGACTAGAGTCTACCCTGGTGGCATAAAGTAGTAATAGCCCTCTGCCTATTAGTGCTCTCTTTATTTATTGGGTCTTGGTGGTAGTATTTTGTCATATCCCTGTTCTAACATCTGAGCTCAGAATCAACTGAGAGATAAGACGCAGGATACAGACAGAGAGGTAAAAATGTTAGCTTTGTTACTGATAATGCTGGTTGGAGATCATGGCTTAGATCTGTACTACCTAGTAGTTACCCTGAATTAGACTCCATCACAGGCAGTGTGATCCTACATCACGGAAGACCTCCTCTGCAGGTGTAGAGCCTAACACATGCCACCAAAACAGCAGAGAGAGAGCTTACAGTATAATTAATTTTTGCAGAATGAGCACATCTATTTTATCTATATTTGGATTAAGAAACAGCATTACCAGTACTCTAAGAAGCCCACTTTGTGATCATCCCAGTGGCTCCCTCCACCAGGATAACCACTACCCTGTAACATATAGATTTGCCTGTTTGAATTTTATATAAATGGAATCATACAGTGTGTGCTTTTTTGTGTTTGGCTTCTTTCCCTCAGTATTATGTTTGTGATATTCATCCACGTTGTTGTACCTAGCCATATTTTATTTATCCTCATTGATGAATAGTATTCCATTTGGTATATGTATACTACAGTTTATCCATTCTGTTAAGGATCAACATTTAAGTGCTAATTACTTTTCGTTTTAATAATTATTTATTTTAATATAAAATACATATCAAACTAGTGTTTTAGTAGCTATTACTGCATATGAAGAGGTTAAAGTAATTACAATAATGTTTAGTAGTTAATGAATTTACTTTTCTTAAGTACATCAATTGTCTGAGGTAATAAAATGCTCCCAAGTACTAAATCGTTTTTATAAATAAACTGGATTTTTAAACAAAATGACCTTGCAGTGTTCACATATTATTTGTGAGCTTATAAGATTTCAGCTTAAAATCACAAGTTCAAATCTATTACTCAGTTACATATTTTAAATTTGAGTTACAAGTCAGTCATTCTTATAGACTAGATTCTCTTAAATTTTATAAATATGTAAAATATTAATTTTTGTATCTTTTCTTAAAAATATTAACATCTGTCTTTGATTCTCTTAAGCATTTGTGTATTTAATTCTGGATCTTTCAGTTTCTGAAATATGCCTACTCATTAAAGAAAGCTGCTACCATTCTAGTAACTGCAGTTACTTTTGATGAGAGAGTTTTGCCTTCTGGGTGAGATTCGGAGGGGTAGATATCATCTTGTCATTCACTAAGAAAACTGTTAACATCTGGTCTTGCTAGCATGTTTGAAGTTACTAATCAGAGATTTGGTTAGGATGCTGACCAGATTCATGTTGTTGACCTCAGTGGAACTCTTCAAATTCTACTTACAGTTGCTGTGTCAGAGACCTCATCCTATAAGCAGGGGAATGCTCAGGTAACCCAGGACCTTAGAATTAAGTAATGTGAACTATTTAAATTGTGATAGTCACAGAAGTTTGCAGTTCCCACTCAGACTGATTACTGGTTGGGTTTTAAACTTTTTCTAAAGGTGCTTGAACTAACTGTATAGGAATCCAGTCTTAGTGATATTAAAATGACACCTACTTGAATTCTCTTATCACTTTAGTCACATATACTATGGAGTGGATATTTTGCTGTCAACTCAAATTTTGTAAGTTAGCACTATCCAGTAGAGCTTTCTGTGATAGAAATGTTCTGTAATCTGCATTATCCAGTATCATAGCCACAACCATGAATGACTGAGGAGCTGAATTTTTAATTTTGTTTAATTTGAATTTAAATAGGCACATGTGGCTAGTGATATACCATGCTGGCCCGTACAGGTATAGGTGGAAAGTTAACTCATTAACTCCTTTCTCATTCTCTAGAACTTATTTATCTGGGCTTTCTCATGCCTCATGGTGTTAACACCAGTCCCATAGTCACATCCTTCAATCCTTATCTTGAACTTCTTTTCATTCTTTTAAGATTGAACTTTCTTTTGAATTTATTCAAATTAATAATTAATTCTGCAGCCATTCTGCTGTTCTCATACATGTTGTGTCATCTGATCCTCACAACTGCCCATTTCGCAGATTAGGAACTGAAGTTTATAGATACTTGCCAGAAAAATATTAGTCAGTTTTCTAGCTACTGAGTGGTGAAGCTTAAATTTGAATCAGATTTTTTTTATTTTTATTTTTGAGACAGAGTCTTGCTCTGTCACCCAGGCTGGAATACAGTGGTGTGATCACATGTCACTGCAACTGCCACCTCCCAAGTTCAAACAATTCTCCTGCCTCAGCCTCCCAAGTAGCTGGGATTACAGGCGCGTGCCTCGATGCCCTGCTAATTTTTGTATTTTTAGTAGAGACAGTTTTCACTATGTTGGACCATGCTGGTCTTGAACTCCTGACCTCAAGTTGTCTGTCCGTCCTGGCCTCCCAAAGTGCTGAGATTACAGCTATGAGCCACTGTGCCCAGCTCATTCCGGATTTTAAGAAAATCTCAAGTTTAGAGCTTTTTCCTTGATATTATATTGATATCACCCAGCCCTATTCATTTTTCCTTCACAATCTTTAACATACATTCTGTGGATTAAACAAATATTTATTGTTCACTTATGTTCTAAATACTTGGGCTACATCAGTGAACAAAATGGAGAAAGATTTTTATTTTCTTGGGACTTACATTCCAGTGGGTGAAATGGGTAATTAAACATAGTAAACAAGTAAATTATTAAGTATGTTAGAAGGTGAGAAGTGCTATAGAAAAAAGAAAAAGTAAAGAGGGTAAGGAGATATAGGGTTCAGATTTTAAGTAGGATGTCAGTGAAAACATGACATTTGAGCAGATATTTAAAGGAGATGAGTTTAATTATATGGATATCCAGGCAAAGGAGTGTTCTGGGCAGAGGAATAGTCTGTGCAAATATCCTAAAAGGAAATGCATATGTGGCATATCAGGAAAGCAACAAGAAGACTGGTGTAGCTGGACTCAATTCATATCCCTTCACCTCTAACCACATTTTAAAGTATATACCTTTTAAACTTCAGCTTCTGATTTATCTAGCTCTTCTACTGTTCTAGGCAGGGTCTCTTATTCGTGCCACATTTTTCAGCCTTTACACCATTTCTTGTGCCATTGTCTGGAAGAGCTTTGCTTGTTGATTGATACCAGGTTTCAGAATCTCTTGTTTTGGGGATCTTTTTAATTCTGAGAATCAGGGAAGCATTTATCACCTATTGCCTTTTTCCTATGATTTCTCAGGTTATGAAGAATAACTTTAAATCATACAGTTAAGGGCTAAGTGTCATAGGATGTAATATGTAGGTCTAGAGCCTTTAATTCGTTTAAATCACCTAGGTACGCTCCAGCCACCTTACCCATTTGAAACTTCATCTACCGGCTGGGCATGGTGGCTCATGCCTGTAATCCCAGCCTTTTGGGAGCCCGAGGCAGGCAGATCACCTGAGGTTAGGAGTGTGAGACCAGCCTGACTACCGTGATGAAAATAAAAATACTATTTTTAGTCTCTACTAAAAATACAAAAATTAGCTGGGCGTGGTGGCACACACCTGTATTTCTAGCTACTCAGGAGGCTGAGGCAGGAGAATCACTCAAACCTGAGAGGTGGAAGTGGCAGTGAGCGAGATCGTGCCACTGCACACCAGCCTGGGTGACAGAGCAAGACTCTGTCTCAAAAGAGAGAGAGAGAGAGAAAAAAAAGAAACTTCATCTACCCAGGTTTACAATTATTTTGTGTCTTCTATATGCTAAGCACTGGGGAGCATTGTCCACACATGGTTTTTGCCTACTGTGACATGTAGGTCTACTAAGGAAGACTCATGTGTCTTCTGTTACTGAAAGATGTAAGGTATAGAAAAGGAATGGTGACTAGTACAACAAAGGAAGGGCAATTTCATGTCAAAGAAACCTAGTCTAGAAGGATTGGGAGAATATTGTTCTATGTCAAGGTGTTATGCAGAAATTCTTAAATCTGAGGGTGAAAATACTGATGAGAAAGAGCATTTGAATGAGAACAGAATCAGAAGAATTAGGATAGGAAAATCTGGACAACATAATAAACTTTATAAAACTGGTGTGGCAGTTTGCTGTAGTAATGATGGTCTTTCAGTCATCTGAATAGTGTTTCTAAGTTTCATTCTGCTAGGAGCTAGATGTCTGGCAGTTATTTCACAATTATAAAGAAAATGGAAAATAATTTTGTTATTCTGAAATGTTATGCATTTTGTTGCAGAAAAAATAGAAAATGGTAATCAAAATGAAGACTAACATCCAAACAAATTAAGAGATAACCGCTATGGCACATTGGCATAGATCCTTTCAGACATAAGCATATTTGTATAAGGTCATGCCGTAATAATGTCTTGAAATTACCATTTTTCACTGACTGTGTTGTGTTTACCTTTCCTTATCAAGAAATAATAATGTGTAAAATCATTTTCAGTGACTTAAGAAGTATTATATGTAGGTGCTATTTATTGATGACAACAGTGTTATATTTGTTTCCAATGTTTCCCTATTATAAAGAATGCTGTAGTAAGCTTTTTGAAATTAAATCTTTAATAATTTCCTTAGGTACATTTTTTTTAAAGGGCCTTAATGAGTCAAAGAGCATTGAAATACATCATTCACTGATCTCATTGGGAGTGGACAGAAATAAGGAACAATTGATTGTTTGGACTTAATTCTGACCAGTAATAAAAAATTGAAAATCATCGGAATCTTTGGAGAAAGACTACATCATTTTGAGCAGGTTTATATCTTAAAATTTAGGGAAGCAGCTTTCCAGAAATTAGATAAAAAGAAATGAGATGTTTTAGCCTGAGTCTCTAAGGGGGAAACCAAAACATGACCGCAGGAAGCCTAAGGAATAGTGCTTAACCCTGCATGGGTCTATAGGGGTGATGAGAAAGAGGGAGAGCTAAGACAGCTGCCTTAGATGTACCAATTTAAACCATTTATTGCTATCAGTAAAAAATGTACATTCCATGCTTATTCAGATGGCTCCTATTTACTATTCAGGCAAATCTTGTTATATGAGGTGATGTAATTTAAGGATTATGGTGTCAGCAGTTTTCATTCCCTACCCCCCCAACATTTTGCATATATTTAAATATATTGTAGAATTGAACTTCACAATATTCATTTGTATATCATCCACTTAGATTCTACTGTGAATGTTTTACTGTGCTTCTCACATATCCATTAATCCACTGTTTTCTCCACCTAATATTAATGTATTTTGGATGCATTTGTCACCTATCCATTCATTAATCCATTATTTTCTCCATCTAATATTAATCTATTTTATTTTGATGCATTTTAAAGTAAATAGGTAGTTTCATTTTTGAAGTTAAATCTCCTTCAGAAAGGTTCTGCTTTTTTCTTTTATATCAGTTGGTTTTGATTTCCAGATAGTATTTGCCTCTTTTGCCTTCATAAATGATTTCTGGCTTCACAACTATTATACTGCTATTCTACTTTTGATTTTATTTCCAAGTTCATACCTGCCATCTACCATTATTTTCAGAAAGTACATTCTAGTTTGCCATGCCTGCACTCAGATTTTATACAATTGGTAACTTAAAAAAATTCTCATTTTTTGGTATGTATACTAATTGGGGATATTTGTTATAAGTATTAATCTGAGCTAGGTTAAAGCAGAAAAGGGAAATTATTCTAAGAGTACAGGGGTGCCAAAGAACTCAAGGGTAAGAATTGAGCTTGGCCTCAGGATGGAATTAGAGCTAAGAACCAGAAAGTCATCCAGTTTCTTGATAATATCACTTCTTGCTACTATTTGCTGCAGGCTTCTCTAAGTGGATCAGCTTTTTCTGCTCTTCTGTCCAAATGGTTAAATGTAGCCACCCCACTCCTCCAGGAATTCATCCAATAGCAGAGAATAATTGAACCCCTTGTTTCCAATCTTGGGTTACATGTTTACATTGCTCTAATAAGTTATTGCTGGGAAGGAAGTGGTGGTGATTATAGGACATAGGTGGCTGCCCAGGTAGCTGAATGAGCTGAACCGACTCTGGCTATCATACATTTAAAGAAGACACAACCAGATTTTCTGCTCATTTGTTTTTGATGATTCCTTCTCTATAATCTTGCTCCATGAGTTATTCTATTTATTTTCCTCGAGTCATCAATCTTTTTCTCTTCGTTGATTTTTCCTGCTGCTTAAAAGCATGCTCAGATAACGTTTTGAAATTTTCTGCACATATCACTCTTTTGAAAAGGCCTTCTTAACAGCCATGGATAACCTAAATATAAAATTTTTAGCCTCATGACCAATTCCCGTACCTGGTAGATGTTCTTATCTCTTCTTAGCTCTCATGTTATTGCACTATTCTGTATTTTTCCCACCTTCCTATCTTTCTGACCATGCTTTTGCTGACTTCCTTCTCTTCCTAAGCTTACAAATCCCTAAGACTAATTTTTAGTCATTTCTTCTGCATTTTCTTCCTTAATAATTTCATCTACTTGAACTGTGATAACTTTTACCATGCTTAGGGGAACTTTTAAGTTAATACCTCTAATTCTCAACTCTCATTTTTACATTTTTAATTATTGAGTGTTTCTATCTAAGTATCTTGCCGGTTTCTCCAACTCAGCATTCACGTATAAGGTCATTATTTTAGTCTTCAATCTCAGTGCTCCACTGTTTTTTTTCATTCTCCCATTATTTAGACGCTCAAATCCAACAACACCTCAGTCATGAGACCTTGTTGAGCTCCATCTCCCATCCCTTATTCAGATCATTGACAAATCAGATGGACTCTATTATTGGCTCTCAAGACACTTTGTTTTTCTCTCATTGCCACCTGCTTAGATGCAATCTTAATTGTCTCACATCTAGCCTGGTCTCTCTTTCGTTTCTCACCTTTAAATGATTCTTCATTCTATTACCAGGCCAATCTTTGTTCAGGAAAAGTGTCAGTACTTGCTGCATGCTTGTGCTATGCTACATTCTAACATTGCAAAAATGATTGACAGTCCCTAGAGATATATAGATAGATATATAAAAGATATGATGTAGTAAATGCTGTAGTCATTGTATGCAGAAAGAGCCATAAATTCTTGAGGAAGATAGGAAAAGCCTTTATAGAAGTGACTTTTAGACTGGTTCCCTCTAGGGAGAGAAGGGTATTTTAGACAGGGGATATATAGCGAGAGCAAAGACAGGAAGAGATAAGAGGGCATGGTATGTATAAGGAATTGTGGCAATTTAATATGTCTGGGAACAACTGTTAAGGAGGTGAAAATGTAGAGTGGTGCTATGTTAAAGAATTGGGAGTTCATCCACATTGGAGAGTCAACAGTTTTAAAGCACACACTGCTAAATTTTGACTTTCAGTAGAAGCAATGAACATGGAAAATACTGTTTTGATCCTATGGTTCTCTGTTAATTATTAAAGTAATAGCAGTCTCTTATTTGGCATTCAAGGCTATCAGCTGTTCTCTGAGACTTCTTGAAAGTATTTTATGCTTCAGCCAATTTTATGTTGCTTATTAGATGGGAAGATCCTTGTGCTTTCTTCCTCTGTTTGACTATTGAAATTTTACCATCTTCCAAAGAAGGGGAAGTTTAAATGCCTCCACAATAAAGACTTCTTTCAGCTAGAGATGAACACCACTGAGCTCTTGTAATAATTTGTGCTCCTTGTGTGGTTGTCATTGAGTATACTGAAATCATTTCTTGGTAGTTAGGAGTGTTGGAGCCAGACAGCCATGGTTTAAATCCTAGCGGTATCATGTACTGTTTGTGTGACTGTGGACGAGTTACTGAATCTTTCCGGACCAGTTTTTCATGTTTTAAATAGGGATAATGACACCTACATCACAGGATTAAAGTGAGAAGGAAGTAAGATAATGATTGTAAAGCCCTTAGCTTTACAGTATTGTGCAATACTGTCATCATTGCAGTAAACTATATAGAAATGAGTAATAAGAATAGAGTGCTAAACTAGTTTCTGTATTAGACCATTTTTGGATTGCTATAAAGAAATACCTGAGACTGGATACTTTATGAAGAGGTTTAATTGGTTCATGGTTCTGCAGGCTCTTCAGGAAGCATAGCTCTGGCATCAGCTTCTGGGAAGGCCTCAGGAAGCTTACAATCATGGCAGAAGATGAAATGGGAGCAGGCACTTCATATGGGAAAAGCAGGAGCAAGAGTCAAGGTTGGGGGTGGGAAGGGGAGGTGCCACACACTTCTAAACGACCAGATCTCATGAGGACTCACTGTTGTAAAAATAGCACCAAACCATGAGGGATCTGCCCCCATGACCCAAATACTTCCCACCATGCCCCACCTCCAGCCCTGGGGACAACAATTTAACATGAGATTTGGGCAGGGACAAATGTTCAAACTATATCAGTTTCTGAATGTGGAAGCGCAGCAAGAAGTAGGAGGTACTCAGTGGCAATAATGACATTTTAATAGAGAAAATAAATTTCTTTTTTTTTTTTTAAGAGATGGGGTTTCACTTTGTCACCTAGGTTGGAGTACAGTGGTGTGATCATAGCTCACTGTAACCTTGAACTCCTGGGCTCAAAAACCATCGTCCTGAGTAGCTGGGACTATAGGCATGTGTCACCATGCCTGGTAATTAAAAAAAATTTTTTTTAAGACATGGTCTCAAAGTATTGCTCAGGCTGGTCTTGAACTCCTGGCCTCAGGTGATTCTCCCACTTCAGCCTCCTGAGTCGCTGGGATTATAGGCACAAACCACTGTGCCTGGCGAGAAAACAAATTTCTAGTAAATGTCATCTTATGCATTAGGAAGGAAAGGAAGAACCCAAAAAGTATAGAGCATCTGCAGTTTCTCATATCATGTTTCAGGCTGAACACACATGACATTTAGTCACTGTTGTGCTATTTATTGTTTGAAACTCTTTTCCGTGACTCTTAGTCATGGCTCACCATTGCTTCTATGTGATATGTGGCCTTGGTGGCCACACATTGGAATTTGAATAAATATATTATTGTACGAAAGGAAAGTTATTTGATAAATAATTGTTTTAATTTTTATACTTTTTAAGACTTTTGACATGTATGAACTAGGCAAAGTTCTATCATAGATCAAACTTCCTAAAATTTGCATCAGAAAATATGATCTCTGTATAGCCCTCATTTCCCCATCCAGATAGTCCTTTGTGAGATTTGAGTATAGATTTATGCTACCTCCCTTGTCATATAATAATATTTATATTTCTTGTTATCTCTTTCCCCTATCTCCCACATGGTGGGTGCTGCCACTTTGCCTTCTTGCTGCCCATTGTTTTCTTGTGGAATTCTACTCAGGGCCATCCTCTCCTATCGTAAAGTGAGCTTAAAGTATTTCCTTTCAGTTTCTCTCTCTAATTCTAGTCTCCTGATTTTGGTAAGGTTTGGGTGAGAGCAACTTAATTGTAAATTATTTACATAAAAGCTATGTATCCCTTTGTGGTTATTCAATAGATGAGGCTTCTATTTTTAACTTTTTCTCATGTCTTAAGGTAATGCTTACCCAAGTGTGGTCTGTGGATGACCCACATCAGAATTTCCTGAGGTTGTTTGTTCAAAGTACAGATTCTGAGGCCCCACTTTCAGAATTTTAATCATGGGCTGGGTCTAGGATGGCATCCAGTACTCTGCTTTTAAAATAAGTACCCAAGGTGATTTTTTATACTTCTGGGAAGTTTGAGAACCTCTGTTGTTGTGATTGGATCCTGCTTTCAATGCTTTCTTCTCTCCCCCAAACTTTATGGGGTTCATTTTTTCCATGGATTTGCCAGAAGCAAAGGTAGCAATCGCAACTACCTATCACTTAAAGTAGAAGGGGCTGCTGCTGATTATTTTATCATTGTTTTAATTAAAAAAAAAAAAAACCAACAACTACTGTTTACAACAAGAAAGAATACTGTGTGCATCAAGCTGGTATGGATTTCAGTCTTGGCATTTTTAGGGTCATGCCAAGGGTATTGTTAGCCTGTTCCCAAAGGACAGCTGGGGAAGGGAACTTAGGCTTGATTTCTATGCTAAAGTAGCATCTAGATTTTTGCAGACATTTGTATTTTCTTTGTATTCAGTTTTATAGTTTCTACAGAAATGCAAGGCTGTACCAGAAATGGCCTTTGGTCACTTGTAGGTTGGTCAGTATAATAAGTTTGTGATGCAATTCTTTTTTTAATTACTAGCAAGCATGGAGTGAGCAATGAAAGTGAATTGACATTTTCCCACTTGATGGCAGACAAAGCCTGGGATTGGTTACAAAAATTGCCATATTGATTAGATTACAAGTGGACAGTGAAGGGAACAAATCATGAAATTTCAAGTGCAGTCCAGGGAACACAGGAGTGCAACTGAATTAAGGATATGTCCTTTTCTCTTTGTCTTTTGCTATGACAACTTTCTGACGCAAATTTGGATTGTTTTCCTCATTGCGTAGACAAACACCTGAGGGTAAAGGATAGGATTGTGGTTTCTCTCCAGGCTCTCAGAATGGCAGGTACCAAGCTTGTGTAAGTGGGTATGTGGGTACCTACCTACCCTAGCTCAAAATATTTGTAACATATACTACTAAATGTATGAATGACAGTAGTGTGTATTTCCATTTTCAAATGCATCATTCAAACAGTAATGAGTTTCTAGTTGGTACAACATGGTGTAGTCTGTGAGAGAAGTGTGGGAGTAAAGAATAGCACCCCAAAAACCTGAAGTGATTAGTGACTGCCCAGAGTAGTCCGTCAATGTGTGGTAAGGCTGGCCTTGCCTTATTTGCCCTTCTTGCCCCCACTTCTTTCCTGTGCCTCTGTTTACAATTTTTCCTCTTTATACCTGTATATTACTTTTTCTTTAATTCATTTATTCACAGTAAATGTAGTAGGAATTGGACCTTTGGGATGCCGTTTTTGAGCCTTGAATTCAAGTTTTAAAAGGTTTCTTTCTTTTCTTTTTGTTTTGTTTTGTTTTGAGACAGGGCTTCACTCTGTTACCCAGGCTGGAGTGCAGGATCCTTCTACCTTGGCCTTGTAGTAGCTGGGATTACAGGCTCACACCACCACACCTGGCCTTTTTTTTTTTTTTTTTTTTGAGAATTGGGGATCCCACTATATTGCCCAGGCTGATTTTGAAGTTTAAGGCTCAAGTTATCCTCCCACCTTGGCCTTCCAAAGTAGTGGGATTACAGGTGTGAGTCATTGCACTTGGCCTTAAAAAGTTTTTTAGAGTGCCAGTTTCTTGTGGACTATAAAAAGTTGACTGTAGGTAGTTAAATGTAGATTTGGTTTACCATATATTTGAAGCTGTTTAATTCATAATGGAATTCTATCATTCAAAAAAGTTGTAGCGATTGTTAAGAAGCCCAATAATAGATTTTATAATAAACTGTCATGAAAGTTCTGCGTAAATATGGAAGAAAGAATTTTCTCAGAACAGAAAGAAACTGCACTGAGATTCAACGTCTGAGCAGCATATTTGCCTCAGGTTCAGAGAGTTGTAACACACGTTTTTAATGTATAATGTTTGTGTGAGGCCTCTCTTTAATTTTCTTCTATCTCTGATTCCTAATTTTTCATCTGCCTCTCCCATGGGTGCCTATGAAAGTTCTTGTGTGTGTGTGTGTGTGTGTAATGTATATAATATACATATATGATGAATGTATTATGTATAATCATATATATATAATATTTTTTGTGTGTTTTGTGAAATATGCAGTGTTATTTAGTGTGTATATTTTAAATTTCCTTAAATGCTGTTTTGTTATGGATTTTATTATTTCTCCTTTATGTTTACCACTGTTTTAAACATTTCTTCATATTTCTGATTGCATATCTATTCACCTCACTGCTTTTCATTGCTGCATTAATATTTCATGGAATGCATTTTCCACTTGTCTGCTCCTCTAGTGATGCCTCCAGCTACTTTTATAAACAGTGCTCCAGGGAATATATAAAATGTGTTCCCTTATGGAACTGTATATGAATTTCCTCTGCAGTATATACCCAGGAGGTGTATAATTGAGCCATGGAATTGGCATTACCTATGAAAGCTTAGTACCTGATTGCTCTGTGGAGTGGCTTACCAGTATGCATGTGGGTTCCTTTTCTTCCTGTTCATGTTAACAGCTTTCTGTGTTCTGAAATCTCATATTTAGGCCACTTTACATTATCACATTGCCAAGAATTAGCATATTAATTAATAACTTATTATATCACAGGGTCACATTTTTATTCTGGCAACCAAAGCTGAAAAACTTATGATGGGGATATTCAGGGAAGATTGAAATTCTTGTTGAAGTTTAAAGTGTTGCATGATAATGTGCAAGAAGATTCACTGTCTAGAGGACACAGATTATTACTTTGTTGACCCATCTAGAAATATGATCTTATCAGAGTCCTCAAGTCAATTACATTTAGGTAGTCTGACTGCCCTCACCAGTTACCAAAGTCAATTAACAAGCCAATAAACTAATTCATGACGAAAAGTAAAATTATAGATCCTTTTGGCCATTTCAGTTGGCCTTTTTCTTTCTAGGAAATCACAGAATTATCAGATGAAGGTAGCTTTGTGAGTTTTATGTCAGGGCAAGAGGAAATATTGATCTGAACTGAAGAGTGAAGCATCTTTTATTAGAATTTTGATTGTTGAAATTTTATTAGAAAAACTTATTAAAAAGTTATTACATAGCTAAACTTTTACAGTTGTTAACCCAGAATGAAAGGAGGCTAAGTCATTTTTTCCTTTTTCTTATTTTCTTTTTTTTTTTTTTTTTTTTTTTTTTTTTTTTTTT